>BHFT01003006.1:0-58171 GCA_004320025.1 Laticauda laticaudata
TCAGTTTGCTTCTTGTATGGGTCAGAGGGGTTTGAAGTGGGTAGTGGTGCAGCTGCAGTATGGCTTCTGGTTCGTGAAGTTATTCTGTATCTGTCTATGTACAATTGCGGATATTTCTGCTTGATACAAAGGATTATCTAGTTTGATGAGGCAAACCTTCAGTTATTGCTTTCATTGTGTAATCTCGGTTGCCTTCTAGTCTAGCCTTTGGTGACAATATATATCTTGAGTGATGAAGATGTACTAAAAATGCACAAATGAAATGATTGATTGTTATGCTCATTTGAGGGAAAAGGGACTATAAACATATATAGTTTATAAGAAATAAAAATCTCCATTAGTACAGGGATTACAATATTTAAAACTCGTGAAGAAAAAAAAAATGAGTTTGACCTCTTTGTGAAAAATCCCTCAAAAATCCCTCTTCCTTTTTAGGCAATAGTTTTGTTTGTTTTAGAAACCTAAATCTTCAAAACTGTTTTTTTTTTTTTAACCTGGACTCAGGATCTTCAAGAGTTTGTGAGAAAAGTGACAATTTCTGTTTTTTTTTCTGAAAACAAAATGCACCCAACTGCTGTGTTTTATTACAGATATTACCAATGTTATTTATCTTGACAGATCGCAGGGCTGGTTTTGCGTCCAAGCAGAAGAAGAGCTGAAATCTTCGAGCCCCAACAAATATACAAACTTATACAATCACAACAAAATCTGATATTTTGTGGGATGACCTGGTTGGATTCTTTACCATTTCCTTTTAAACTTGACTCACCTGTTAAACATCTGCCCCCAGATGCTGATTTAAAAGCTGGTAGTGGCTGGAAGACTAATTGGAGTTTACTGTAATGTGTGTTTGCTTTGGGCTACAACACAACAGAATCCAAAACAGGCAGCTGGAACAAAACACAGCAGCTGTTAGAATCAAAGGCATGGGCTGTTGACTACATTGTACTAATCTTATCTCAGTTCCATTGTTTGTGACCCCAATTTGCCAAGTCAGTTCTTTGCACAGAGTTTTTTAAGCTGTTTAAAATCAAGCTCTAGGGGAAAATAACCTGGGCCTTCCTTGATGAATATTCACTGGAGAAAGCAATTATGTTTGGAGGAGTTAGAAGTAAAAGAAAACCAGGCCTCAAAATGTTCTGACTCAGCTCCCCAAACACGACAAACCCTCTGAAGTTAAATCAATGATTCCTTTATTAGGAGCGCTGGCAGCCCTGTTTCTCTCTTACCACAGGCTAACAAGTCTGTCCGGCAGGGAGATGAATAGTTGTCTGCCACATCTATAAATNGCTGGCAGCCCTGTTTCTCTCTTACCACAGGCTAACAAGTCTGTCCGGCAGGGAGATGAATAGTTGTCTGCCACACCTATAAATCTCCATCCCCTCCCTTTTATCCCCAGAGCTAGGAAGGGACTTTGCTAGCAACATTGGCTCTTCCATCCCAAGGACCAATCCATAGATTTCCACTGCTCTCCTCTCCTCTGCCTTCTGTGAATCCACGCATCAGGCACTGGACCCAGCTATTCCTCCTCTTCCTCATCAGCCACCTCCAGACCTGGTAGCTATTGACTCTCCATCTGAGGGCTGATGGATGGCCCAGGATCCTCTTCTGTCTCTCTCTCTCTCTGCCAGCTCCATTCCCTCTTCCCCCTCAGAAGCAATCTTTAAGCAAGCAAGGAAAAAAGGAAGGAAGGAAGGAAGGAAGGAAGGATAGATAGGTAGAAAGAAAGAAAGAAATGTGCAAGGGAGAGAGGGAGAGGAAGGAGGAGGAGGAGAGGGAGGGGGGGAAGAAAGGAAGATAAAGCTAAAAACATTATTAAAAAGAAAAAAAATGACCTTAGCTTGATTTATACCTACATTTACAATAATCAGATTCTTAATTCCACATTATGTGAAGAGATAATTCTGTTTAAAGATGTGATTTAACTTTGGTTGCCTTGCAACTGTAGAAGGACTAATATTACTAACAACAGCTACTACTATTTGTGGACTGGAATAAGCATCAAATGGCAAAGTCTCCCATGCTGGTCAATATTGATTTATTTTTACCTTTTATGTGCTGCCCTTCAACACATAAATGCGCCAACCATTGTAAATTATAAAGCTGATTCCAAATGGCTAAGTGGGATTATTCATCCTTATAATGGCTGCTTAATAACCACCAACCTCAATGAAAATTTCAAGAGTTGCCTCTTCAGGTCCCCTGAATTTCACAGATAATAATTTGACCATTGATTTATGGCAGGGAAGGGAATTCTCCTCACAGATCACATTGAAGCGGCATTAACAGTAATAATGTTAACACCATTTAAAATGATCATAAAATAATGCATTCCTTGTTCATTTTATTACAGAGATAGTCTCCAGCTGCCCTGATGGACACATTAAATAAAACCAGGGTAATAAATCATTGTAGTCAGTCCCTAGTGATTCCTTACCTCAATCTCCTACTTTAAGATGAGTTTTTCATATCTAATTTATAGAAACTTCTGGGTTCAATTTTTTTAATTTTTTTTTTACAAAGCATAAAATACAAAAATATAAAGAAAAATTGAGGTAAAATAGAGGAGGAAAAGGGGGAGAGAGAAAGGTTTAGGGAAGAGAGAGGAAAAGAAAAAAAAACATTGATTTCTGACTCCTTTGGGTGTATTAGAATAAGATAATAATAACACGAAACCTCATTTTTTTAACTTTTACATAAGAGCATATATATTAGCCATTTGTATAACACCAAACCTAGCTAATCAGCAAAACATAAAATCAAAGTT
Organism: Laticauda laticaudata; assembly: GCA_004320025.1. NCBI lineage: Eukaryota > Metazoa > Chordata > Lepidosauria > Squamata > Elapidae > Laticauda > Laticauda laticaudata. Next base: position 2,768 of record BHFT01003006.1, read on the forward strand.
TCATTTTTTTCCACCTCAAGCACAAAGTCTAAAAGTGGTTTCCAAGTAGAAACAACATTAACTGTATTCTTTTCTTTCATCAAAACAATCAATTTAGCCTTCTCTGCTAAATTTGTGGAAATGTCTCAATCTCAGCTCATTTGTAAACATTTGCTGGCACGCAATTTCAGAGAAAGGTGAATTTTTCAACAAACTTTCCAGACCCAAAACTCCAGAGTCTGAATTGTTGTAATAATAACTTTCTTCTGGGAAAATAGCCCACAGGTGGACATTATCAGTTGCTAACAGTGCTTCCTATCTTCCACTACTTTCCACATTTTTCCTTTTTAATGCCCAATCAGGTCTTTGGCAATTGTCAATAAACATAGACCATCCAGCAAGTCTATCTTTTTATTCAGCTTCATCGATAACTCTGTCTGGGTTCAAGAAATGGAAACCTTCACCTGATTTAAGGGATGAACTATAAAAAGAGATCAAAAATCTATTGACAGGTGCCAGACTCAGGTTGGTTGTAAAATAATAATCATTTGGCATGGTGTAGTTTTGAACTATAGCTTTGAACTATCGTGTTTAAAGTACACAATTGCAGGCAAACTCTGCTCACAGCCTGGAGTTTGTTCCTGATGGGTTTCAAGGTTGACTTAGCCTTCCATTCTTCTGAGGACAGTAAAATGAGGACCCTGATTGTTGGGGGCAGTAGTTTATGACATTATAAACCACCCAGATTGCCATAAAGCACTATGGAGTGGTATATAAGCTTAAATGCTTTTGAATCCCTGGGAAAACATTTTATCACTAAAATGAAAAGACAAAAATCTCACCTTGCCCATCCTACATATTCTTTCTCTTCCCATCTTTTAGTTATAGATGATAATTAGTATTTTTAGAGTATTTTATTCTTGTTATTATATGCTTGTTTGGTATAGTTTTAGCCTTTTCAACATTGGAAGCTGCCCAGAGTCACCTCATGATGAGATGAATGGCAAACAGAGCAACTGATGACAGGACAAGAAACAATGGATGGAAATTAATCAAGCAGAGAAGCAACCTGGAATTAAGGAGAAATGTCCTAACAGTGAGGACAATTAACCACTGGAACGACTTAGCTCTAGAAGTTGTGGGTGCTCCATCACTGGAGGATTTTAAGAAGAAATTGAACAACTATTTGTCTGAAATGGTATAAGGCAGTGTTGGTGAATCTTTTCAGCACCGAGTGCCGAAACAAGACTATGAGCACGGAAGGGGGAGCTCCAGAAACCGGAAGAGTAGATCCCTAGTGCGTGCATGTGGGAATGTCAGAAACTGGAAGAGCAGCTTCTGGTTTCCATCATGTGCATGTGTGCCAGCCACCTGGTTTTCCAGTTTCTGGTGTTCATGTGCACATAAAGACCAGCTGGCCGGCACTCATGCCCGCGCCAGGAACCGGAAGCTCAGCTTCCCGGCATGCATATACACATCGGGGAGCCACTCTTCTGATTTCTGGTGCTCCCACATATGAGAGGGCCAGCTGGCTGGTGTGCCGGAACCTGGAAGAGCAACAGCTGGCCTGCCTGGAAAGATGGTTCTGTGTGCCACTTCCGGCACACCTGCCATAGGTTTGCCATCACTGGTATAAGGTCTCCTGCCAGAGCAAAGGATTGGACTGGAAAGACCTCCAAGTTCTATTCTGATTGAATGAATAAAATAAATAAGTACCGTTGGTTCTTGATCAGGTTTCCTAATCCACCATGTGAGTCCAGAGATATTAGCCAGAAAATAAAGATAAAATGTGATCATTTGGGTGTGGATGGCCATATATACTTTGATTTGAAACATATCTCTGTATCATTGGAAACACTTTTTCTCATCAGTCTTCAAGGCCACAAATGGGCTGTAAGATATTGTTAAGTAAGTAAGTAAGTAAATCCCATGTCACACTGCCCAATGGATGCAAAAAGGACACAGTGGACAAGCAAAATGTTCCATCCGTTGTTATCCGCTCTCAAAAGGGGCAAAAATTTGCATAACAGAGCGGATAACACGGATCGTGGAGGACGCAGGGTGGATGCAAAGCGTATGCGGAATGGAAAGCCCAGCGGATGGAAGCAGATGGGAGCGGATGGCACATCCGCTAGGCTTCCAAGGAGCCGCAGCAAAGTGGAACGCGGAACGGAAAGAGCGGATGCAGAGCGGAAGCCTACCGGATGAAGCGGATGCACAGCGGATGCACAGCGGATGCACAGCGGATGCACAGCGGAAGCCTAATGGATGCCTGGCGTTAATTGCGCATGCAGGGAGGATGCATTGCGTCAAGCCCCGCGAATATAAACGGAAGCAGCTCGGAAGCAGGTCGCCAATTCAGAGGAAAGACGTTGCCGGACAGATTGTCTGCCTTGCCTGCCCTGCCTGCATGTCTGCCTGCAAGCCTTGCTGCCAGCCTTTGGCAGCCCTCCCTGCCAGCCTTGGGTGCCAGCCTACCTGCAAGCCTTCCTGCCAGCTCTGGTACCTGCCTCCCTGCCAGATTTGGTGCCTGCCTTGGTGCCAGCCTTCCTGCCAGCCTTGGTGCCTGCCTGCAGCTGCCTACCAGCCTTGCTGTCTGCCCTGCCTGCAGCCTTGGTTCCTGCCAGCCTTCCTGCCAGCAGCAACCCCGAACCATGCTGAAAGCACAGCAAGCCTCAGCCATCTGCTGTCAGCCCTGGCAAGAGGACGGGCTACCATCCCCCCCTGGCCCTCACTCTGGTCTCCTGGGGCTTCTGCAGCACAGGCTCACTCTTTCTGGGGCTGGCGCTTTCTGCTGCTTCTGCTTCTTGGAGGAGCTGATGACAAGACTCCAGCACCAGCCACCTCCACAGCACCTGGACCCTTCACCCTGAGACTGAGCGACCAAGAGGAGTGCCAGAGACCATTTTTGTTTTAAGCTTGTTGTTAATAAAAGTCTATTTATGATTCACACACTTGCTTCATTTCTTTTTTTTTAATAAAGTCTTGGTGGAAACTTTTAGAAATGGTTAAGCCTTTGCATGCTTGTGGGATGGGTTAAAATAGCAGTGGGGTGGGCAGGATACCTGAGGAATGAGCAGGGATACCTTTGGGATGGCTAATAGCTGTGGGATAGATCAACCTCCAGCGCAAGCATTGTTGGGACTGTAATGGTCCACCCTCCCAGGTGCAACACCTATGGCCCTTTATTATCAATAATAATGTAATAATCATCCACACATGTCAACATAAACACAAACTCTTTATTAAACGCCCTGTTCATTGTAGCCCACCCAACAATACATAGCCCAATCTCATCTGTGTGATGAGACAGGCTCAAGGAAGCTTCCATTATGCATCCACCATCCTGTCTTGCCACTCCACTGCTCCAGCTGGGGAGTTGCACCAGTGTCTCAGGAGGTTGCGCTGCTTCTTCCCTTCACGTGAGGCTCTGTTGGGGCCTTGCACATATCCACAGTGTCTATCAGGTTTTGCCCTTGCCTCCATTCCCAGGCTCCATGTCCCCATTGCCTTGCTGACGGTCCACAAGCCTGTCCTGTAAACTGGGTAGTGGTGCGCATGAGATTGTGCAGGTTGCAGCAAGCTTCCATGATCCTCCTCACGGTCCTGGGCTATGCTGCATGGTGGTGAGAAGTACCTGGAACCTGTTGGCCAGGATGCCCAAGGCGTTCTCCACCACCCGCCTTGCCCTGGACAGCCTGTAGTTGAAGATCCTCTCTTTACGGGTGAGGCGTCTGGAGGTGTAGGGCTTCATGAGGTAGGTTGTGAGGGGGAAGGCGTCATCCCCCCACGATGAAGTAGGGCACATCTTGCGTGTCGTTGGGCAGCGTGTCTAGATCTGGGAAGCCCACGATGAGGTTTATATTCCAGCCCCTCCTTGAGGCACTGGCGTTGTATACCTGGGCATCTGAAGATGAGCCGTTGCCTGAAGCATCGATGTACATGAACTTGTAGTCACCATCGACCATGGCGTAGAGGATGATGCTGAAGAAGCCCTTGGAGCCGAAATAAGTGGACCCTGAGTTGGCTGGCGCTTTGCAGGCCACGTGCTTGCCATCTATGGCTCCAACGGTGTGGGGGAAGTTCCACTTCTGATACCACTGCTCTGCAACTTTCTTCCATCCTTCTTCAGTGGAGGGGTACTGAGGAGCTCCTCCTTGTATTCTTCGATGATGGCCTGCACCACTTCTCTGACCACAATGCTGATGGTGTTGGATGGCACCCTCCAGCCGTACTGCATGCTCTTGTAGGTGGTCCCGGAGGCCAGGTGGCGCAGAGTGAGTGCCACCTTGAGCCCAGGGTCCAGGCTGGGATGGAAGCTGGTGCTCTGCTTGGTCAACCTGGGTGTCAGCCGCTGCACAACTTTGTCAAACATGGCTGGAGGCATCCTCATGAAGTTCTGGAATGCCGAGTGTCTTCGTTCCTGAGCTCCACCATCAGCTTGCTGTACAGTCCGTACTCTGCTCTTCTGGCGAACCATCTTTGGACCCAGACTCTTTTTGGCTGCCTCTTTTTTTCTCGCAGTAGAGTTCATAGAGCCTGTAGATGGCTTCGCACTGTTGCAGAACGATAGTGGCTGCCCAAAGGACTTTGTTGCAATCCACGGTGGACATGACTGGATGCTGTGGAAGAGGAAGAGTCAGATGAAGGCTGCAGAGGTCTGCACTGCTGGGCTGCTGTTCTGAAAGTGAGATGCAGATGTGTTGCTCCCCCTTTTTTATAGGAAAATATAGGTTTTCCGCTAGGCATCCTCTAGGCATCCTCTAGGCATCCTGTAGACATCCTTAATATCCAAGATAGGTCCCCTCTGCGAACGTTTTTTCCATTTTAAATTTTTTATTTCCATGCTGCATCCGCTAGGCATCCGTTCTGCATCTGTTCTGCGTCCGTTCCGCTTCCTCCCTGCGTCCGAGCGGATGCGAGTTGTGCGGATGCAGAACGGATGCCTAGCGTGCCTAGCGGATGTAGAACAGACGAACTGGATACATTTTACGCGCAAAAAGTTTGGGCAACCCAAAACTTTTGGAGCGGATGAAACGTCCATAAACGGATGCTGGACGGTTTAGAAGAGGAAGCAAAATGGAGGCAATGAGTACATCGCGTTTTCCATGGATGGCAAGCTTTTTTGTCCGTTTTACATCCTCTTTTGCATCCGTTGGTTCAGTGTGACAGGGGCTTAAGTAAGTAAGTAAGTAAGTAAGTAAAAAATAAATAAATACATACATACATACATACATACATACATACATACATACATACATAAATGGTCTGGTTGTAGAAGCCAGACAGGCAAAAGGAAGAGAGATGTTTAAATGACTTCAATCAAGCATCTACAATGAAAAAAAAAAACTCCTCACACTATCAACATCCATCCTAGATATTTACCCTTTACTCTCTGAATATATTTTTTAATTTTATGTTTTGATTGTGCTTAATAAAGATACATAAAGATAATAAAGATACAGTATATGCAATATGAATATTTTCCCCCCAGATTTGGATCATTGATCCTCTGGGTAAATTGCAGACTGTACCTAAAGAGGTGAAAATGGATAAGGCAGAATAAATTTCACTATTGCTGATGTTTCTGCTTCTTCTTCCAGCTCAAATTTAGGGAATTGAGAATTAAATTCAACTGATTTGCTGCCCAAATAGCATCTCCTCATGTAGAACTGATGGATTTCTAGATAGAGCTTTTTAAAAGCTGAAATTGCTAGTCAAGTATTGAAATATCTTATGGTGTTTGCAGCTACATAGCTCTTGAGAGATTCTTCCTTTTATCTTTAACAACAAAACAAGTGTAGAAATAATCTAAATATAGGAGATGTTCTCCACTTTCAAGTAATTTCATTTTCTTTAAATATTAAACTTTTATCCCAGCAAAAGCAACTTCAATTTCTGAACTTTTAATTAACTTCCCCAAATAACTGCAAAATTTAGCTTTCATTTTTGGTACATTGAAAATGTTAATTTTCCATTTACAACAGAATGCTTTTTATTTTATTGCCAATTTTCTCTTACTTGTGCTTGCCTCTTGATCAGAGGATGTGTATTGTTAAAACAATAACAAGATTCTTGCAGCCTGAACAAAGTTTGAAATTTGTTGTTGCTGTAGATAGCTGGGTAGCCTTGATTACAGGGAAACATTAAATACTAAATCAGAAGAGCCAAAATAATAGTAATAATTTCTCCTAGAAAGCAAATTATTACTGCAGGCTACAGAAATATGCTTAGGTTTCTGAGTTTTAGCAGTGGAAGTTAGATGGCAAATTTCAAAGGAAATATTGGTTTTTCTGTCTTTAGGGCAGCATTTCTCAACTGTAGGAACTTTTAACATGTGTGGACTTCAGCTGTGGTGAAATTTCAAAAGTCAGTTCTGTAGTATCGCTAGGATGTGTTCTTGAAAATAAAGATTTATTGGAAAATTTTGCAATTGAAAAACAAGACCTTCTGAGGCTGGAAAAAGTATCATATTCATTATGGTTCCATGTACATGCAGTCCTAAATAATTTCAGTTTAACAGAGTTAGAAGGGACCTTGGAGATCTTTTAGTCCAACCCCTGGCACTAGCAGGAGACCCTAAACCAGGGCTGTCAAACTCGTGGTCTGTGGACTGGATGTCTCATGCATTGCCCACTCCCATGCCCAGTTTAGCAAAGGGGGAAAAAGTTCCGATACGTCAGGTGACACTGCCATGACAACATGAGTTTGACACCCCTGCCCTAAACCATTCCAGACAAGTGGCTGTCCAGTCTCTTCTTAAAAGCCTCTAGTTAAGGTGCAGCCACAACTCCACAACTTCTGAGGGCAAGTTGTTCCACTGGTTGATTGTTCTCACTGTATGAAAATTTCTCATTATTTCTAGATTGCTTCTCTCCTTGGTTAGTTTCCATCCATTGTTTCTTGTCTTGCCTTCTGGTACTTTGGAAAATAAGTTGATCCCCTCTTCTTTGTGACAGCCTCTTAAATATTGGAACATTGTGATAGTGTCACCCCTAGTCCTGCTTTTCACTAAACTAAACTTACCCAATTCCTTCAACTGTTTTTCATATGTTTTAGTCTCCAACCCTTTAATTATCTTTGCTGTTCTTCTCTGTACTCTTCTGTTCTTCTCTGAGTCTCTACATCTTTTTTATAGTGTAGTGATCAAAATTGGATACAGTATTCCAGGTGTGGCCTTACCATAGCTTTGTATAGCGGTGCTAATACTTCATGGGACCTTGATTCTATTCCTCTGTTAATTGAACCTAGAATTGTGTTGGCTTTTTTAGCTGCTGCTGCACACTGTTGGCTCATTTTAATTAGGACTCCAAGATCATCCATTAGGACTCCAAGATCCCAGTTACTGCTTTCATTTCATTTCATTTTAGTTTGCAATTGTTCTTATGGATGTGCGATGACTCAGGGTATGGCACAAAGGCAACACAGTCAGATAATCAGTAAGAGTCCCTTTATTAGCTCCAACTTTGCCCCCAGTGTCCTGGTCACCTTCTGGGCTGGAGAAAAACTCTCCCAGGAACAGCCTTTGGCTGCGGAGAATCAAGTCCAAAACGTGGTCAATAAAATTTGTAATGATAAGTCCAAACAAGGCAAAAAGAGGTAATTAGTCTGGCACGACCGTAATTCAACCTAGTTGGGTGGATGCCAGGAATGCAGATAACCAAAGTCAACACAAGATAAACTCCCATTTTTTTCCCCAAAAGACACAGCACTCAGCTTGCATCTCTTTTAAACTCTCGTTCCCACTTGTGGCTAATGAAGGGAATCAGGGCCCTTTCCTCCCCCATAAGCCATGCAACCCACATTGCTCTCTTCTCTGTTCCTCCCTGCATGCTGAAGGGATGAAGAGGGGGCAGACCTGGGTCTTCCTCTGAACTCCCTCTCCCTTGTTCTACCTCTTTCCTTCTCTACCCAGCCAGACTTTGCCCTTCCCCAGTTTCCTCCACAGCCAATAGAGCCACATTCCCACTACCTATCAGCTGTTTGTCTTCCTCCTGGATCCACACTCTGACAGGGGCATGACAGGATTTCAAGAAAGTGAAATAGATTTTGTGTCTTTCTTTCTTTCCCTCCCTTTGTCCTCCTTTAGTTCCGGGCCTGTTTCCAGCTTCCGGAGGGCCTCCGGAGCCCGGGGGAGGCTGTTATCACCCAGCTGACTTCTGACAAGTGCAATCAATAAAGGAACTCTGATTCACGTAACAACCAATGCTTTGCTTAACAACTGCAGGGATTTGTTTAACAGCTGTTGCAAAAAAAGTCATAAAATGGGACAAAACAACTGCCTTACTTAGTGACAGAAATTTGAGGCGCAATTGTGTTCTTAAGTCAAGGATGTCCTGTAGTTGCTTGTTGCAATATATCCATTAAGCTTTCTTCTGATATATTAATCTAAGTTCTTTTCTTCCTTCTTTCCCTCTCTTTTCCCATCCTTCTCTTTTTCTCTAAAGAAAATAATTCCTTCAAGAACATGAAACATTGCCTGATAGACTTTTTTCCCCTTGAAGAGAAAGGTATGGTGTGTTTAAGATCAAAGTACCTAAGAGTGAATTATGCAACAGAATTGATATGAATAAAAGCTTGTGCATCCTGGACTCTGGAGTCCCTGGCTGTTCTTCATCAGCCTTCTCTCAGAGATTGAAAACTGGCAGGAAATCAAATCCACGGCTCCAGATTGCTTGCCCCAAATCTTTTCCTGTTTGCTGCTCTTGGAGATTAAATTTTTAATTTGATACTTCTTATCTATTTAGCCAAATTTATTGTACAATAATCACATGTTAATAAATGATGAACAGAGATATTGCGCTTTCCTTTCAGAGCTTCTTTCCATCTGTAAGAGGGAGGGAAGGAAAAAAATCCAGAAAAAAAAAAAGGAAGCTTTTATGCAAAGGGAAAACTTTTCACAAAAAGGGGTCAGAAAGCAAGTGCAATTATCTCTGCTTCAGTTTTGTGCCACGAGGGTGGGGTAGGGATTGAAATAAAAATAAAAATCCTACTTTTGTATGATGGATTGTGGTCAATTTATTTTCCAGATAAATAAGGGGATCAACTTATTCTCCAAAGCACCAGAGGGCAGGAAAAAGAAACAATGGATGGAAACTAACCAAGGAGAAAAGAAATGTGGAATTAAGGAAAAATTTCCTGACAGTCAGGGGCTGGCTGCAAATTTTTTAACAACCAGTTCTCTGGCTGGGTAGGCGTGGCCAGTTGGTCATGTGACTGGGTGGGTGATGTCACTCATCATACCCAGCCCCTTGCCCTGGCCACTTGCCTCAAAGGAACAGGTAGGATTCAGCCAATTGGGGCTAATCCCATCACTGCCTGGCCCCACTCCCATCCATTTTTCCACCTGTCTTTCAGCCTGTTTCGGGGCTGTTTTCAGGCCATTTTGGGGGGGAATTTTTAGGCCATTTTCATCTCCAAAATGACTGAAAATGGCCCCAAAATAGGTGGGGGTGAGGTCAGTCTGTGGTCTGATTTGCCGGTTCTCTGAACAGTACAGAATCAGAACAAGGGGTTTGGGCAAACCGGCCCCAACCTGCAGCAGCCCATCTCTACTGATAGTGAGAACAATCAACCAGTGGAACAGTTTGCCTTCAAAAGTTGTGGGTGCTTCATCACTGGAAGATTTAAGAATACCATTTTATAAAAGCTTTGTGAACCTGGAATACTCATGCAGTTTTGGTCACCATGTTACAGAAAAGATGGAGATGGAGACTCTGGAAAGGGTGCAGAGAAGAACAGCAAAGACGATTAGAAGGGTGGAACTAAAACATACAAAGAATGGTTGCAGGAATTGAGTAAGTCTATTTTAGTGAAAAGAAGGACTGGGATGTCATGATAGCAGTGCTCCAAGATTTAAGGGGCTGCCACAAAGAAGAGGAAGTCAAGCTATTCTCCAAAGCACCTGAAGACAGAAAAAGAAACAATGAGTGGAAACTAATTAAGGAAAAAATCAACTGGAATTAAGGAGAAACATCCTAACCATGAGGACAATCAACCAGTGTAACAGCTTGCCTTCAGAAGTTATGGATATTTCAGCACTGGATGCTTTCAAGAAGAGACTGGTGTCAGGTTTGGAAGCTATATTGAGATTTGATACTCCCACGCTGCCATAATTGAGCTTGAGAAAGTGGGAGGGAGAAATTCATTTGAGTATATCTAGTTAGATAAAATAAAATTCTTTTGTTTGGTTCAAGGTTCAAGTGTGGCACATAATGAAATGGGAATCTTACTTAAGGATGGATGATGATTGGGCCATGTGATGTGGTGATGGCTAAAGGGAGGATGGATTTGTAGTTTTGACTTTTGCAAGGAAGCCTGAAACTTTCAGATTTGGGATTCCACAGATGTGCCAGTTACTATCCAAATAAACGTACCTTTGAGAGTTGTCTGTCTCGGAGTTATTTATTGGAATGGAGGTTTGCTGGAACACTGACAACTGTCAGCAATGGTGTAGAGTCTCTTGTTTGGCTGGAAGGTTGGACAACATCCCTTCCAACTCTTTTAATCTGCTAATCTATTAAAGATGGTGATATTTGATTGTCTTCCTAAGAGATGTCACAGCTCTCCTTTCTTGATTTATGAAATTCTAAGGGAGTGTTTTGGCACCAGTACAGTTGCTTTTTGAAAAAGGTCCTTTGGGACAGTCAACTATATTTTAGCACATTGTAGCTTAGCATAGCATTTCCTTGTCTTTTCTTTTATATTGATTTTTATATCATCTTCAAGATGGTTTCTAGGTCTGTTTGATTATCACCAAGGATCACCCTGGTACAATGGTTAGAATGCAGTACTGCAGGCTAACTCTTTGCTCCCTGCCAGGAGTTTGATTCTCACCAGTTCAAGGTTGACTCAGCCCTCCATCCTTCTGCAGTTGATAAAACGAAGACCCAGATTGTTGGGGACAATATGCAAACTTTGTAAACTGCTTAGAGGGGGCTATAAAGCATTGTGAAGCTGTATATAAGTCTAAAAGCTATTTTTTTTCAGTTTTTGTACCTAAGGCAGGACTAGAACTCACAGCCTCCTGGTGATTGGCCCAAAGTCATTCACCTGACTTTCAGGTCTAAGGCAAGACTGGAACTTATGGTGTCTTGGTGATTGGCTCAAAGTCACCCAGCCAGTTTTCATGTCCTAAGGCAGGACTAGAACTAACAATCTCCTGGTTTTTAGGCCAGTACCTTCACCACTGCCAGAATGGCTCTCTTATTTGTTCTTCCTCTTAACCCTCTTTGATTTGTCCATGGATGTCATCATCATCATCGTGACAAGTTCAGATACCTACTGAATATCATGACATTATCCTGGCCTGTATTTGATCTCTGATTAACTGTAATCATCCCTCTGGTAAAACTGCTCCTAGAAGGAGGAAGAGGAAGAAACATTGAAATGGTGTCAAACTAACAGCTGTGTTGGAACCTGACTCTAAGAAAAACAGAGGAAATGAATAAATAAAACAAATATAAGAATGTCAGTATTTATAGAGGTAAAGCTCTATAGGAAACATTCCACTTGTACTAAAATTGATATTTTTGTCCTAGGAATAAATGCTGGGAAATTAGCAAAACTCTCTAATGTTTGTGATTTTTATCCACCTCCGAACATTTTAAACATTTTCAATAAATGGCACCTAATGTGCCAACTTTTCCTCTGAACCCTGATGTGACACCATCAGATATCTAATTATTTTGGCCCGGCTTATTAAGCACATTTGAAAATTGGCAGAATGGCTTGATTTGATTTTTTTGAGTGTGTGTGAAAAAAAATTACATGCTACATTTAATCAGCTCCGGCTTTAAGAAACAAATGTCATTAAACACCATTTAATTAGCAGTTCTTCCATCCCTACTGTGTGAAAAATTGTATCCTTGATAACTACAGAACAGTTTTAAGGTCAAATGTGGAAAAATAAAAATACTGCTGAATGGCCTGTGGTAATAGGCTACTGAAAAGAGCAGCTTATTTTCCATTAATTGAAAAGATCGGTTGTGTATCAGGATTAATCAGAGTTTGATGACTGGATTCTGGACAGATGTTATATTTGGGGTTATATCTTCACCTTTCTCTATCAGCCTATTGTCATTCTTCCTTATCAACCCAACAATGGCCTCCTACATATTAATAGAACTCCAATCTACTTAGTTATCAAAAAAAACAAAACCAAAAGATTATACGAGAGACGGAAAATATTATGGAATGGAAACAAAATCTGGAATATTTTCCATAACTTTCCTACTGGTCTTCCTTCTTTTCTCAAAATTAATGATTTCACATTTCCAAAACACCTCCAATATTTTTAACATACTATTGACAATTTAAACAGTGTAGATTGACAATTTCCACCCCACATCTGGAGTTACCATGTAATTTCACGTAGGGATAGGATTAGCTCCCCCAACAAATAAACAAATAAATAAAGCTGGCAGGAATAGCTAACACCCAAGAAGATAGGCTGGATGGATCTTGACAGATGAGAACACTGGGCCGTATCCAACAAAATGAAATTCAATGCAGAGAAAAGTAAAGTCCTAGACTGGGTGAAACCAGGCTCAAGAGCAGTAATTGTGAGGGGGATCTTGGAGTCTTAGTGGACAACCAGCTAAATCTGAGCTAGCAGTGTGCAGCAGCATCCAAAAAAGCCAATGCATTCCTACATTGCATTAACAGAGGGATACAATCAAAATCAATTGTGGTACTAATACCACTCTATAAAGCCTGAGTAAGACCAAACTTAGATTACTGCATCCAGTTTTGGTAACCAAACTTTAAAAAAGAAGTTGAGATTCTAGAAAGAGTACAGAGAAGAGCAACCAAGATGTTTTGGGGACTGTAGACTAAAACATACGAAGAACGGCTACAGGAACTGGGCATGGCTAGTCTCGTAAAGAGAAGGACCAGGGGAGACATGATAGCAGTCATCCAATATCTGAGGGGCTGCCACACAGAGGAAGAGGTCAAGCTATTTTCTAAAGCGCCTTTAGGCCAGACAAGGAATAATGGATGGAAACTGAACAAGGAGAGATTCAATCTGAAAATAAGGAGAAACTTTCTGATAGTGAGAACAATCAACCAACGAACAGCTTTCCCTCGGAAGTTGTTGGAGCTTCATCACTGGAAGCTTTCAAGAAGAGATTGGACTGCCATTTGTCAGAAAAGGTGTAGGGTCTGCCGGTCGGGCAGGGGGCTAGACTAGATGACCTACAGGGTACCTTCCAACTCTGATTATCTATTAAATCTTTAAACATACAGATAGTCCTTGATTTACAACCACAATTTCTGTTGCTAAGCAAAACAGTTGCTAGGTGAAGTTTGTCCCATTTTACGACCGTTCTTGCCCCCATTGTTCAGTGTAGCTGTTAGGTCAGTTACATGGTTGTTTGGTAAATTGAGCTTTTCCATTGACTTTTTTGTTCAGAAGGTCACAAAAGCAGATCGCATGACCCCACCACACTGCAACCATCATAACTATGAGTCAGATGCCAAGCATCTGAATTTTGATCACATAACAATGGAGATGCTGCAAATTGTGAAAAATAATCATAAATCCCTTTTTTTTCAGTGCCAGGGTCACTTTGAACGATCACTAAATGAAGTGTTGGAAGTCCAGGATTACCTGTATATAGGCATGATCAGTGGTGGGATTCAAATTTTTTTACTAGTTCAATGGGCATGGCTTGGTGGGCATGGCAGGGGAAGGATACTGCAAAATCCCCACTCCCTCCCAACTCCACGAACCTGCTTTCCAGCTCCGTTCTCCTGTGCAGGGCAACAAAAGAAGACCCAGCCAATCAGCTGGGACTCAGGAGGNGGCAACAAAAGAAGACCCAGCCAATCAGCTGGGACTCAGGAGGCAGAGAATAGATGGGGGCAGGGCCAGTCAGAGGTGGGATTTGCTGGTTCTCCAAAATACTCAAAATTTTCATCACCAGTTCTCCAGAACTTGTCAGAACCTGCTGAATACCAACTCTGGTATGCATGTGTATTAGGCTTTGGGCCCATTTGGGTGCTACATTGCTAATAAATTAACTGATGGAATAATACCACTTTAATGTGTTCTCTAAGATCTCAGAACATAAAGGATGGAAAACTATTGCCATTGTCTAGAACAAGGCGGGGTCAAATTCAATCTCACTGAGGCCGCATCAGGATTGTGTTTGACCTGGAGGACAGCAGGGGCATGGCCAGCGTGGATGTGGCCAGTGTGTCAACTCATAAAATATTTCTATGGTCTTTTTAGAGGTGCCAACAGAAAGGGTGGGGGGCGGGGAAAGGGGTTTGAAAGAGCAGTGTGGCAGCTTGGAAATTGAAAGTGCTTTCCATACATAGTTTTTCAAAGATAGTAACTAAGTGACTGAAGTTTCTGCCATGCAAAATTTAACTGAAGAACATGATTGATGACTATGGATGTGTCTCACCAATGAGTATGAATTATGATAACCCACAGTGTGTGTGGGGGAAACCAGGGTCAAGGGTGACAGTGAATTATGTGTCTCAGAGTTGGCTACTCCCAGGCAGTGCTGGATATTTTAACTCCCAATAAATCCTTCTGAAGTTTTGGAAGTGTGGCTCCAAATGGGGTAACTGCCAGAATCCTGACCAAGTGTCGGTGTGAGCAGCTCAATATCACTCGTGTTGGGTTAGAGTTAGTGTGGTCGCCAAGTGCTAAGGCAGGACTTCTCTCAGACCCTCCCTCATTCTCATTATAATCTTCCTTCCTCCCTTTCTTTTCTTCTTCTTTACTTCCCTCTTCATTCTCCTTCCTTCTTCCTTCCCCTCTTTCCTTATTTTTCCTCCCTTGCTCTCTTCCCACCTTCCCTTCTTTTTCTTTCCTCTTTCTCTTTCTTATTTATTTATTTATTTATTTTGATTTGTCAATCGCTTACAAGATAATAGGTATAAGTATATACATAGTTATGAATACATGAAATGGATACATATGAGAAAAATACAAAGAAACAATAGGACAGGAATGGTAGGCATGTTGGTGCACTTATGTGCACCCCCTAACAGACCTCTTAGGTAAGGGGTGAGGTCAATAGTAGACAGTCTAAAGCTAAAGTTTTTGGGGTTTTTGGAAGAAACCACAGAGTCAGGTAGAGTATTCCAGACATTGACCACTCTGTTGCTGAAGTCGTATTTCCTGCAATCAAGTTTGGTGTGATTAACCTTGAGTTTGTATCTATTGTTTGCTCTTGTGCTGTTATGGTTGAAACTGAAGTATTCATTGACAGGTAGGACATTGCAATGTATAATTTTATGTACTATATACTTAGATCAGACCAAAGACGGCATAATGCAAGGTTTTCTAGGTCTAGAATTTCAAGTCTGGTGGCATGAGGTATTCTACAATGAATAGAAGAGAACTCTTCTTGTGAAATTCCCTTTTCTGTTCCTTCTTGCATGCTCAAATACAAAAGGAGAAACATTTCTCCTTTTGTTTAGTGTTTTGTTTGTTTTGCTAGCCCTCTGCCATTGAAAATGGAGCTTAGGAGAGTATTGTGCAGCCCTCCTGAGCTCCGTTTTTGCTGGCAGAGGCACCTTGGGCTGGTCTTTAGTTTAGTTTTGTTTAATTTAATTTAGTTTAGTTTAGTTTAGTTTAGTTTAGTTTAGTTTAGTTTGGTTTGGTTTGGTTTGGTTTGGTTTGGTTTGGTTTGGTTTGGTTTGGTTTGGTTTAGTTTATTGTCATTGCACCTTGTACAACAAAATTAAATACCATCTTCAGTGTACATTATAACTATAAAAATAGAACACAAACACACATCCTTCATGTTCTACACAATTGAATTGAAAATCTGATATTGCATTATTTGTACGGGTGGCTCCATGGGCCAAATCTAAGCACCCCACAGGTTGGATTCATCCTGCAGGCCTTGAGTTTGAACACCTCTCAATACCAGAGATGGTATTCAGCAGATTCTGACCAGTCCTGGAATACCGGTAACAGAAATGTTGAGTAGTTTGGAGAACTGGCAAATCCCATCTCTGACTGGCCACATACCCCTCCATTGTCTGCCTCCTGAGTCCCAGTTGATTGGCTGGGTCTTCTTTTGTTGCCCTGCACAGGAGAACGGAGCTGGAAAGCAGGTTAGTGGGGTGGGGAGGGAATGGGAATTTGCAGTAACCTTCCCCCAGGATTGGGGAGGGAATGGAGATTTTGCAGTATCCTTCCCCTGATATGCCCACCATGCCACGTCCATAGAACCAGTAGTAATATTATTTGAATCCTACCACTGCCCTGGTCTAGAATCATGTGAAGACCTCACCTCTGCTTCTGTTCTTCTTTTGAGCTTTTATTTACCTTAGTTTCTGAAGTTTCTGATTCCTTCTAAATAGGTTTTGGAATTCACTTTGGTGTAATTTTCCCATGGATTTGAGTTGTGCTAATCCTGCACATATTTGAAAACTCATTAGATTGATGAAACCTCAACCCTCCCAGGCCAAAATAAACCTGATCATATTAAAAAGGATTAAAAGTCTTCTTTTCATTAATGTAGTAATTGCTTAAAGCTATCGTTAAGCAGTATACTTTGGAACTTTGAAGATAAAAGTAAAATATCCCGAGATAAATGGATACTTAATCAAATGTTGCTTACTCCCCACATACTTTCTTAATCCAAGAACAGTTCTATTAGGAGAGCTCTAGTACATAAGCAAATAAAGAATAACAATGAATAATGCTTTTATTTTATTTTTTTAGTAAGTATGGATTTTAAAAAAATACTCAGTATATCTTTGTGTAAGTTCCTATTCACAGTAAAAGAGTGGCACTAAAACGATGCAAACACATCATTCAGAAAAGATACCTGCTAGGGTAATATTGTGATGATCCAGGACAAGGCATGAAGGTCACAAGCGAGCTGGGAGTTCAAATTCCCCTTTAATATTTCAAATTGCCCCCAAATGGCAGCCTCTGGCTATACCCAGTCCAGCAAAGCAAAAGAATAAAAAATGAATCCACGAAATCAGGACCAAGGCACTGAGTCCATGATGCCAGGAAAAAGCAAACAGTTCTGCAAACTCCAAATGTCTGTACTGGCACACCAAACTACAAATTCAGCATTTGTTCCTGACAAATGCCCCTCCCCACAGTATCTCCTTAAATCTCAGTCCCCAGGTGCTCCTTGTGAAGAAGGGCAGGGCGCTGTCCTCCCAAGTTGTCAGGTCAACCTTCGCTGATCCTGGCTTCTCTCCTCTCTCCGTGCTCGGGGATCAGGCAGGGCTGGTCCTTGCTCCTCACCTGAACTCTGTTGCTCCTCCTGTCCACTGCTTGCCCTCTCTTGGTCATCCTGCTCCTGTTCCTCCCTGCTAATAAGTCATCCCAATCCTGAGGGGCCCTGAGCTGCCTCGGTCTGCTCCTCCCCACTTTCCTCCAAAGCCAACGCCGCCTCCCCCTTTATCTCTGTTGGCTCCAGCTCATCCTCCTCCACAGATTCAGGCTCCAGCGGGGGTATGACAAATATGTGTATGTGTGTCAGAACTGGCCCAGCTTGGTTTTTTAGGAAAGAAACACTCTCGACTCCATTTATAGCAAAAAGGTTACTTTTCGCAGTGTGAATTATAACCCCCGATGAGTTGTCCAATCTCTTAAAAATTTCCAGTGTTGGAGCACCCACAACTTCTGAAGGCAAGTTGTCCCACTGATGAATTATTCTCATAGTCAGGAAATTTGTCCTTAGTTCTAGACAGCCTTTTTCCTTGTTTAGTTTCCATCCATTGTTTCTTGCCTTGTCTTCAAGTGTTTTGGTATCTTCTATTGGAGAAAATGTTTTATAGCAGAAGAAACTTTGCTAACCTTCTGGTTGATGCTCCTAACCCCCCCCCCCAACCCCCCCCCCAACCTACTCTGTGCCCTAGTCATGACACATTGGAAAACTTAAGGCCCTGTCACACTGCCCAACGGATGCAAATGTCAGTAAAAAGGACACAACGGATGAGCAAAATGTTCCATCCGTGTTATACGCTCTCAGAAGGGCAAAAATTTGCATAACTGGAGCGGATAACACGGAAAGGAATGGACGCGGAAGACGCAGGGCAGATGGAAAGCGGATGCGGAACAGAAGCCTAGCGGATGGAAGCAGATGGAAGGGGATGGCACATCCGCAGGGCTTCCGGAGGGCCTCAGCAAAGCGACGCGGAACGGATGAAGCGGATGCAGAGTGGAAGCACAGCGGATGAAGTGGATGCACAGCGGAAACCTAGCGGATGCATAGCGGAAGCCGAACGGATGCCGAGCGTTAATTGCGCATGCGGGGGGGATGCATTGCATAAGCCATGCGGATATAAAGGGAAGCAGCTCGCATGTGGCCAGCATTCGGAGGAAAGACCTGCTGCGGATACATCGAGTCCTTGCATGCCCTGCCTGCATGCCTGCCTGCAAGCCTTGCTGCCAGCCTTCCTGCCAGCCGGCCTCCAAGCCTCATGGCCAGCCTCCCTGCCAGCCTTGCTCTCTGCCTGCCTGCCAGCCTTGCTGTCAGCCTGCCTTCCAGCCTCCCTGCCAACCAGTCTGCCAGCCAGCCTTGGCGCGCTGCCTGCCTGCCTTCCTGCATGCTTCCTGCCAGGCTTCCTGCCAGCCTTCCTGCCAGGCTTCCAGCCAGCCTTGGTGCCACCCTTCCTGCCAGCCTTGGTGCTGCCAGCCTCCCTGCCAGCCAGCAACCCCACAACCATGGGGAAGAAGCGAAAGCCTCAGCAACCTGCCGCCATCCCTGGCAAGAGGACAAGGCCACCCTGCGCCCCTGTCCCTGACTCTGCTTCTGCTGGGGCTTCTTGCTGCTCGGGCTCGCTCTTCTGGTGCTGGAGCTTCTGCTGAAGCTGCTCCTGGCGGTGGTGCTTCTGCTGCTGCATACTCTGCTGAAGCTGCTGCTGGTCCTGCTGGTCCTGCTTGTTGCTCCTGGACTTGCTCGTCCTGCTCGTCCTGCTCGTGCTCCTGGTCTTGGAATGGGAGGGACATCACCTGGGGTGGAGGTGGAGGAGCAGACCTGGACTGGGTGGGAGCGTTCCTCTGGGTCTGGAGGGTTGTGAAGCAGCTCCGTGATCCGTTCCTTCACCAGCTGGTACTGTGGATCCGCCATGTCTTGAGGGTCTGGTTGACATAGGTGAGGAAGGGCTTGCGGTTGGAGGATGAGGAGTCGGTGTGGACCAGCTGAGAGAGGAGATCTATGCTTGTGCGGATGGTGTCCCTGATCTCCAGCAGGACAGTGTGGCTCAGCCCCTCCTGCTGTCCGGCTCTCTGCCTTTCTGTGGAGGCGGAGCTGGGGGTGTGTGGATGCGGCTAGGACTGTGCTGGACTCGATGTCTCCTCTCTCCCACCACACCAGGGAGTCCTCTATTCACTCCACCAACGCTTACCACACCTGTCCGCGGGTTCTCCGCCGTGCCACGCTCCACAGAAACCTGCCTGGAGACAGGGACTGACTCTCGGCTTGAGGAGGACTGGCTCTCAGCAGGCTGCTGGAGAGAGGAGGGTAGTGAGAGGGGCTGCTGGTGCTCCTCGGTGGCGGACCTCACCCTCCAAGAAGCTGCACCTGGCCATGACATCGGTCTCTCTGTCTGTCAGCTTCACAGTGGCCTGGCCAGATTTCTTGAGGTGCAGCTTCCCGTACCAGGTGTGCATATGTTTCCACCAGCCGAGGAGCACCTCCGAAGTGTAACCCATACTCTCTGCCCTCTCTCTCCAAGCAGCCTGCTTCCGCTTGTGTCCCTGTACAGCGGTGTCCCTTCTGCCACAAGATAGTCATTCTCTCTCAGCCACTCCAGCACCTCATCCTTGTGCACCTCCTCAATGTAGCATTGCCTTCTCTCCCGTCCCTGCATACACTTCTTCCTCCCTTTGGCTGGACCAGATGGGCCCTCATCAGAAAAGGCTCCCAGGTAGTAGGGGCTGCTCCTCCACACCACAGCAGCAGCAGCACAGCAGGATCATCATCATCATCATCATCATCATCATCATCATGTCATCCTCACCAGCAGGATCATAATCAGCATCATCATCATCAGCAGCAGCAGCGGCAGCAGGATCAGCAGCAGCAGGACCAGCAGGAGCAGGATCAGCAGCAGTAGAGTAAGCACCAGCAGGGCCAGCAAGTCCTGGAGCACGAGCAGGACCAGGATCACGAGCAAGACGAGCAGGACAGCAAGACCAGGGGCACCGAGCAGGACGAGCAAGTCCAGGAGCACGAGCAGGCTGAGCAGTACCAGCAGGACCAAGAGCGAGCTTCAACACAGTAGCCCAGCAGAAGCCCCAGCACCAGCAGAAGCACCATCGCCAAGAGCAGCATCAGCTGAAGCCCCAGCAGAAGCAGAGTCAGGGCAGGTGCGGGAGGTTGGCCCTGTCCCTCTTGCCAGGGATGGCGGCAGGCTGCTGAGGCTTTCGCTTCCTCCCCATGGTTGTGGGGTTGCTGGCTGGCACGGAGGCTGGCAGCAGGCAAGGCTGGCAGGAAGCCAGGCAGGTAGGCTGGCAGGAAGCCTGGCAGGTAGGCTGCAGGAAGCCTGGCAGGTAGGCTGGCAGGAAGCCTGGCAGGTAGGCTGGTAGGAAGCCTGGCAGGAAGCCTGGCGGTAGGCTGGCAGGAAGGCTGGCAGAAAGCCTGGCAGGAAGGAAGGCAGGCAGGCAGGCACCAAGGCTGGCTGGAAGGCAGGTGGGCAGCAAGGCTGGCAGGCAGGCATGCAGGCAGGGCAGGAAAGGAACTCGAAGTGTCCAGCAGCAGGTCTTTCCTCGGAATGGTGGCCACGTGCGAGCTGCTTCCCTTTATATCTGGGGGGCTGAACAATGCTTCCCCCCGCATGTGCAATAAACGCTCGGCATCCGTTCCGCTTCCGCCTGTGCATCCGCTAGGCTCTCCGCTGGCATTCGCTTCATCTGTTCGCCATCCGTTCTGCATCTGCTGTATCTGTTCCGCGTCCACTTCGCTGAGGCCCCCGGAAGCCCTGCAGTTACACCATCTGCTCCCCATCCGCTTCCATCCGCTGGGCTTCCGTTCCGCATCCGCTTTGCATCCGCCCTGCGTCCTCCCCCGTCTTGTTTATCCGCTCCGGTTTATGCAAATTTTTGCCACTTTTGAGAGCGGATAACAACGGATGGAACATTTTGCTCGTCCGTTGTGTCCTTTTTGCATCCGTTGGCCGGTGACATGAGCTTTATTTTCATTGTAGGCCCACCCAACATACATGGCCCAATCTCATCCGTTTGATGAGACAGGCTGAAGGAAGCATCCATTATCATCTATCATCCTCTCTTGCCACTCCACCACTCCAGTGGGGAGTTGCACCAGTGTTTCAGGAGGTTGCACTGCTTCTTCCCTTCACGTGAGGCTCTGTTGGGGCCTTGCTCATCCTCAGTGTCTATCAGGTTTTGCCCTTGCCTCCATCCCAGGCTCCATGTCCCCATTGCCTTGTTGGAGTCCACAAGCCTGTTCTGCAAGACTGGGTAGCGGGTGAGCATGGATTGTGTAGGATGCAGCAAGCTTCCACGATCCTCCTCACGGTCTCTGGGCAATGCTGCATGGAGGTGAGAAGTACCTGGAACCTGTTGGCCAGGATGCCAAAGGCATTCTCCACCACCTGCCTTGCCCTGGACAGCCTGTAGTTGAAGATCCTCTCTTCACGGGTGAGGAGTCTGGAAGTGTAGGGCTTCATGAGTAGGTTCTGAGGGAGAAGGCGTCATCCCCCACGATGAAGTAGGGCACATCTTTGCATGTCGTTGGGCAGGGGGTCTGGATCTGGAAGCCACGATGAGAGTTGCGTTCCAGTCCCTCCTTGAGGGCACTGGCGTTGTTACACCTGGGCATCTGAAAATGAGCCATTGCCTGAAGCATCGATGTTACATGAACTTGTAGTCACCATCGACCATGCGTAGAGGGATGATGCTGAAGAAGCCCTTGGAGCTGAAATAAGTGGACCCTGAGTTGGCTGGCGCTTTGCAGCCACGTGCTTCCCATCTATGGCTCCAACGGTGTGGGAAGTTCCACCTCTGATACCATTGCTCTGCAACTTTCTTCCATCCTTCTTCAATGAGGGGGCACTGAGGAGCTCCTCCATGTATTCTTCGATGATGGCCTGCACCACTTCTCTGACCACAATTGCTGTGGTGTTATGTGGCACCTCCAGCGTACTGCATGCTCCTGTAGGTGTTTCCTGAGGCCAGTGTGGTGCAGAGTGAGTGCCACCTTGAGCCCAGGTTCCAGGCAGGCCGGAGTTGGTGTTTGCCTTGGTTAACTGGGTGTCAGCCGCTGCACAACTTCATCAAACATGGCTGGAGGCATCCTCATGAAGTTCTGGAATGCCTGAGTGTCTTCGTTCCTGAGTCCACCATCAGCTTGTTGTACAGTCCGTACTCTGCTCTTCTCCCGATCATCTCAGACCCAAACGCTTCTTGGCCGCCTCTTTTTCTTCCCATAGTAGAATTCACAGAGCCTGTAGATGGCTTCGCACTGTTGCAGAAGGATGGTGGCTGCCAAAAGGACTGTGTTACTATCCACGATTGACATGACTGGATGCTGTGGAAGAGAAGAAGTCAGATGAAGGCTGCAGAGGTCTGCATAGCTGGTCTGCTGGTTTGAAAGTGAGATGCAGATGAGTTGCTCCCCCTTTTTATAGGCAGTATAGGTGTCCCTTTGCATCCTTAGGCATCCTCTAGGATCCTCTAGGCATCCTGGAGACATCCTTAATATCCGAGATAGGTCCCCTCTGCGAACGTTTTTTCCATTTTAAACGCTTTGTTTCCACTAGGCATCCGTTCTGCATCCATTCTGCATCCGTTCTGTGTCCGTTCCGCTTCCTCCCTGCGTCTGAGCGGATGTGAGTTGCGCGGATGCTCAGCGGATGCCTAGCGGATATAGCGGAGCGTAACGGATGCAGAACGGATGCCTAGCGGATGCGTAGCTGAGCAGAACAGACGCATTGGATACATTTTCCGCTCAAAAGTTTGAGCAGCTCAAAACTTTTCTGAGCGGATGGAATGTCATAGACGGATGCTGGACGGATAGAGAGGAAGCAAAATAGAGGCATGTAGTACAGAACGGATACCATCCAGTTAACAACGGATGGCAAGCTGTTTTGTCCGTTTTACATCCTCTTTGCATCTGTTGGTGCAGTGTGACAGGGGCTTTAGCTCTGGATACAGTCAATTATTGATGGAATGAGCGTGCATTATTCTATTCAATTAATTCTCCCTTTGTAAGAGGTGAGCATGTGACAGTCTCCCCTTAATTGAAATCTGCAAGAATCTATTATTACTTTTACCTATCTGCTTTCAACAGCATTTCTCATTAGCACACAGAGTTTCATTGCCACAAAAGATTATATATGCCCAAAGCAAACAGAATTGCTATTGGAGACCCTATCTTTGCTTGCTCTTTAGTCTCCATGGCTTTGTGTTAGCTTTCAGGAGACATCAGGAGGCTCTTTCAAGAAAATGAAGTTCAGCTTAAACAAAAGTCATCCCCCCTCCCATTTTTTTTAACCTACATAAAATATATCATTGAAGAGATAAAAGGAACACTTATCCAGATGTGCTAATCTTCTTCTTTATTTATTTTATTTTGTCAAGCGATTATAAGATAACAGGTATGACAGAGTTATGAACACATGAAATGGATACATATAAGAAAAATAAAAAGAAATAATAGGACAGGAATGGTAGGCGGTTGGTGAGCTTATGCACACCCCCTACAGACCTCTTAGGAAAGGGGTGAGGTCAATAGTAGACAGTCTAAAGCTAAAGTTTTTGGGGTTTTTGGAAGAAACCACAGAGTCGTATTCCAGACATTGACCACTCTGTTGCTGAACTTGTATTTCCTGCAATCAAGTTTGGTGCGATTAACCTTGAGTTTGGATCTATTGTTTACTCTTGTGTTGTTATGGTTGAAGCTGAAGTATTCATTGACAGGTAGGACATTGCAATGTATGCTTTTTTATCCTATACTTAGACTGGACTGAAGGCAGCATAGTTCTAGTTTTCTAGGTCTAGAATTTCAACTCTGGTGGCATAAGGTATTTTGCAACGAGTAGAGGCGTGGAGAACTCTTCATGTGAAATATTTTCTGACTTTCTCAATTGTATTAAATATCAGATATGTAATGCAGGTTCAGACTTATGAGCTGTATTGAAGCATTGTCTAGCAATCTTTTGTATGCTCTAATTAGTAGTGTATATTACAGAGAAAACTATGCACGATTAGGTTTAGCAACTCTTAATGCCTTTTTTGCTAAGTAGTTACAGTGTTCTAGCACTTAGATAATTAGAGATGAGTATTCCAAGATCCTTGACAGAGTTTGGATCGTCAACAAGATCTTGATTATTCAGCTTGGATTTTATTTTCTGATTTTTTGCCAATATGTAAAACAGAAGCATTTATTTGTGAGATTTGAAGTTTCCAGTTGTTTGACCATTCTGATATATAGTCAAGATCTTTTTGAATGGATAGCAGTATTGTCTTGGTGTTGAATAGCTTTAACATCATTGGTGAAGGAACACAATGCTCTTAATATGATCACAGAGGTCATTTATGTAGGTATGAGAGTATGAAGAGAGTTGGTCCTAGAACACTGCCCTGGGGGACACCACTGTTGACAGGTACAGAATTTGATAGGACGCTGCCAATTTTGACCATTTGTTGCCTGTTTGACAGGAATGCTTCTATCCAGTAATGCAGTTGTCCAGAGATACCATAATATTTATTTTTAGTAGTTTGTCATGTACCACTCAATCAAAGTCTTTACAGAAGTCTATGTAAATTGAGTCTGTTGCTTTTTCTTCCAAGCATATTCCCACAGGTTCAAGGTCTGCTTTTTGGATTGTTGAACATCACTTTGTACATCCAGATGTGTCTCCAGGCCTGTGATTGCATATCTTTGTTAATGGTGTCTCAACATCTCTGTTTTGGAGGCCCACGAGCTTGCCGGCCATTGATTTCTAGTTGATAGGCAGTGTTGGCCCCGGTGGAAGGTGCTGCTTTCTGGACATGTCCATACCAGCAGAGCCAGAAGGCCTTCTCTCATCTTCTGTATAATTGGTGCCACACCAAAATGCTGTCAAATGGTGTCATTTGTCATGTGGTCAAGAAGGGAGTTGCCCAATGTCCAATGCAGCATTCGCATTTCCATGGCATGGAAATAGCTGTCAGTCCCTGTTGTTGTTGCCCAGCATTCAATGCCATATAGTGCAACAGGGGGGATGTTGTGCTCAAGGACAGTCTTATTTTCCATCTGAATTATGGAAGTGTCAATGGAGAACCTCAAAGACCTAAAGTTTGCATTTGTTTAAAAAAAAACAAAATTAAGTAAAGATGGAATACACAGTAACCAAGTGAAGTTTATCGAGTAATGTTGTGCTCAGCTGCATGGCAAAAAATTTTTTTCCGCCAATGTTTTAATGGTCACAATTTTGCTTAAATTGGTGTAGCTTCCATTGTAGTGGTGCCTCTCCCACTGGCTGTATCAAGATCTTCCTTGAAGTTTCTCAAAGGTTTTGCTCCTCTATAACAGGGATCTCCAAACTTGGCAACTTTAAGACTTATGGACTTCAACTCCCAGAATTTCTGTGCTGGCTGAGGAATTCTGGGAATTGAACTTAAAGTTGCCAAGTTTGGAGATTCCCTGCTCCACAAAAAGTAGTATTGGTATTCTATCTTATTCTAACAATATTTGGATAGTTATCTTAGTATGGTTCTTGAGTTTCCTTCATTGTGGAGCTGCCATTATTGGTGTTATCTGTGTTTAGTAGTCAGCAGACTATTTCTGCTGACTGTCAGCTGCCAGCAGTTCGGCAGTTAGATTCTCATCAGCTCAAGGCTGATTCATCCTTCCATCCTTCTAAGATCGGTAAAATGAGGACCCAGATTGTTAGGGGCAATATGCTGACTCTTAGAGAGAGCTGTAAAGCACTGTGAAGTGGTATATAAGTCTAAGTGCTATTGCTATTGTTGTATGGCAGCCCATCTGACAAGAAGCAACACCAGAAGGCACACAAGAAATAAAAATAATAAATGTCTAAAAATGTTGATGGTTTCAGGATACATTTTTTGAAAATACAGACCTTTCCCTCTTGACCTTTCCATATTCCTATTCATTCTAAATCACCATAACCTGGATTGATATCAGGGATGTGGTTTATTTAAAAGAAATTCGCATTTGGCAAAAAGGGCTTTAAAAAAAGAATGTGAATAAGATTAAAAAAACATTTCTCATCTTTGAATGTTCAGACCTAGATTAGGCTGTGATCAAACTTGATTACTCTGCTACTTTTTAGGTTACTTCTGCTGACTGCCGGCTCCCTGCAATTTGGCAGTTCGAATTTCAGCAGGCTCAAGTTTGACTCAGCCTTCTGAAGTGGGTAAAATGAGGACCCAAACTGTTGGGGGGCGATCTGCTGACTCTGTAAACTGCTTAGAGAGGGCTATAAAGAATTGTAAAGTGGTATATAAGTCTAAGTGCTATTGCTATTCACCTTGAAGTCAATTCAGTTGCCCATACGTCCAAATGTAGAAAAGAATGGGAGAATAGGAGTTGTACTATGATGTTCCCTTGGGATTATGTGGGAATTTGGGAAATCCAGCACTGTAAACTGCTGGAAAAACTATGTCTTTGTGTCCATTTCCACCTGACTCCACTTGTCTTGCCATCTCCATCTTTCTACCATGAAAGACAGATGTTCTTGTATACAGGTAATCCTCGACTTTGAAAGACTACCATCTTAGCTTGAGAAGGACCAATCTTAGTTCTAGAAGATTTTTAATATGCAGTTAGTCCTTGGCTTACAACAATTCATTTATGCCAGTTGCAGTGTCCAGGGGTCATATGATCGCCTTTTGAGACCTTCTGATTAGTAAAACCAGTGGGGAAGCCAGTGTAATGACCCAGGGTATGGCACAAATGCAACACTGTCACATAAGTAAGAAGTGCCCCTTTAATATCTCCAACTTTGCCCCCAATGTCCAGTTACCTTCAGCTGGAGAAAAAACTCTCCCAAGAACAGTCTTTAAGTAGAGGAAATTCAGTCTGAAAACAAAGTACATACAAACTGTAAAAAAAAAATCCACCCAAACCATGCTGCAACAATTTACTGGGCAGGGTAGGATAAGGAATTGCAGACTTGAAAGGCCAGCAAAACACACATAGTTGGGAATATCCCAGGACACCAGATAAGCCTCGACAATACTATTATAATAGTTGCTTTCAACACTTTGTGTGCAATCTCCCTTTTTAAACACTGTGTTCCCAGCTTCAGCTAATGAAGGGAATCGGGGCCCTTTCCTCCCCCATAAGCCATGCAACTCATGTTGCTCCTTCTCCATTCCTCCCTGTGTGCCCTAAGATGAAGAGGGGTTGGGCCTAGGTCTTCTTCCAAATTTCCTCTGCCTTGCTCTACCTCTCTCCTGCTCTGCCCAGCTGGACTTTGCCCTTCACCAGTTTATTCCTTAGCCAGTGGAGCCACACTCCCGCTCCCTATCAGCTGCTTAGCCTCCCCCTCGGAATCAGATTCCAACAGGGGCATGACAGCCAGATTCACTTAACAAACATGTTTCTAACTTAACAACTGATTGTTAACTGACTTAACAACTGACTTAACAAAAAGTGATTCACTTAATAACTATGGCAAGAAAGGTTATAAAATGGAGCATTTAACAACTGTCATGCTTAGCAACAGAACATTTGGATTCAATTGTGGTCATATGTCAAGGACTACCTTGGGTGGTTTTTCATTACATAAGGCTAAGAAGTCCATACTCACTTCCTTGAGATTATTTCTGAAATTTCTTTCTCCTTTGGAGAAAATTCTATTTCTTCAAAAGAACAAACTCCATTAACGGCAAAGGGTTTATGTAGCCTGAAGAGAAATAATTCTGTTTGTATAGAAATAGAATGAAAATGAATCATATGATTGCAGATGCAATGAGGAAAATGCTTCATTAAAGCACAGGTTCTTGTGCTGTCCAAATTTATGTTCTTCAAAGAATTAATTGTACAAATTAATTTGACTGAGACAATCTTCTTTAAAGCTACATACCTATTAAGTGGAAATTGATGGCTGGACAATAGAAAATTGGATTATATGGCCTTCTTATTGCTAAGAGATTGGTCCAACATGGGAAAGATAAATTTATGGCTCCAATTATTTAGTGGATTGAAGACCTGACATTATTTGCAATTTATGAACAAGCTGCCAACAGATGTAGATTATGTATGGATGATTACAATGAAATATGTCCATCTTTTATTGAAAATTATACATAACATAATATATACACAAATGAGAGACTCTGAAATATTTATAGTTGACTTATTCTTTTTTTCTTTTTGTAAATAATTCAGTGGTGGGCTTCTGGGAGTTCACAAGAGTTCAGGAGAACCCCTAGCTAAGATTCTGTGCAGTTTGGAGAACCTCCAAATTCCACTCCTGGCTGAACCCACCTATCCCTCCCTTCCCCTCCCCGGAGTCTCCCATGAAGCCTGTTTTAGATGCAGATAAGTATGGAGGCTTGGGGAGGGCAAAAAATAGGTTCCTCAGAAGTTTGGGAAGGCTGGAAATGGGCCTGTTTCTGGCTTCCAGAGAGGTTTCAGAGTCTGAGAAAGTTGTTTTCGTTCTCCCAGAGGTTTTCATATTTGCAATACAATCTAGCTTTGATAAAATTGTTAAAACAGAAGGTATCTATGATAAACCTTTGCTAAATTTTTTGAAGCCCACCCCTGAAATAATTACAATGGTTGTAATTATTGTAATTACAATTACAATAGTTGTTGTTGTTGATGATGATGATAAGAAAGAAACATGGATGATTGGGGGTTATAAACTAAGTTATAAGAAGAGATTGGACAGCTACTTTACTCTAGTGATTAAGACACCAGGCAAGAAACCAGGAGGCTGTGAATTCTAGTACTACCTTAGGCAAAATGTCAGCTGGGTGACTCTGGAGCAATCCTGCTCTCTTGGCCTAGAAAGAAGCAAGCAAGGATGAACTACTTCTAAAATCCCGCTAGGAAACTACCCATTCCAGGTAGTTGCAGAAATCAAGTATTGACTTGAAGGTATATTAAAATGAGGAGGGTGGTTGGAAAATTGAAGGAATTTGATGTGTCTCAGCTATAAGAAAATATAATGGAAAGAGCGAATATAAACAATAATTTCCATTCACCTGAAAGGGTGTCATATTAGAAGAAAGACCATATCTATTCTTTGTTATTTCAAATGCAACACCTAAAATAATGGCTTGAAAGTACAGGAAAGAAGACTTTGCTGTGAGGAAAATACAGGCCTTCTAAAATACTTAAGGAGAGAGCTAGACACAACAACCTGATAACCCTTCCCAAGTCTATGGTTCAATGAATAAAAATGACAGGAAAATAGAATTGGTTGTAAAGCCTTTGATGAAGTGGTACACGACAAACTACTCCTAAATCTAAAATCTTATGGTATCTCTGGACAACTGCATTACTGGATAGAAGCATTCCTGTCAAACAGACAACAAATGGTCAAAATTGGGAGCATCCTATCAAATTCTGTACCTGTCAACAGTGGTGTCCCCAAGGCAGTGTTTTTAGGACCAACTCTCTTCATACTCTACATAAATGACCTCTGTGATCATAATTAAGAGCAACTGTGTTCTCTTCGCCAATGATGTAAAGCTATTCAACACTACTGACAAAACTGGTTCCCTTCAAAAAGATCTTGACTATGTATCAAATGGTCAAACAAATGGAAACTTCAAATCTCAACAAATAAATGCTCCTGTCTTACATATTGGCAAAAAAATCAAAAAAATAAAAATACAAGCTGAATAATCAAGACTTGCTGAAACATCCAAACTCCTGTCAGAACCATGGAGTACTCATTCTCTAATGATCTAAGTGCTAGAGCACACTGTAGCTATGTAGCCAAAAAGGCTTTAAGAGTTGTTAACTCTAATCGTGCATAGCTTTTTTCTCTGGTAATATCAACCTACTACTACAGCATACAAAACATTTGCTGGACAATACTCGAATACAGCTCATCAGTCTGGAACCACATTACATAATCTGATATTAGCACAGTTGAGAAAAAGTCCAGAAATATTTCACAAGAAGAGTTCTCCACTCCTCTATTCATTGAAGAATACCTCATGCCACCAACTTGAAATTCTAGATCTAGAAAACCTTGAATTACGCTGTCTTCATCTGATCTAAGTATGGTAATAATAAAATCATATATTGCAATGACTTACCTGTCAATGAATACTTCAGCTTCAACCATAACACAAGAGCAAACAATAGATACAAACTTCAGGTTAATCTCCCAAACTTGATTGCAAGAAATAAGAATTCAACAAACGAGTGGTCAATGTCTGGAATACTCTACCTGACTCTGTTGGTTTCTTCCCCAAACCCCAAAAACTTTAACCTTAGACTGTCTACTATTGACCTCACTTTCTTAAGAGGTCTGTAGGGGGTGTGCATAAGTGCACCAACTGCCTACCATTCCTGTTTATTTGCTTTCTTTTATTTTTCTTATATGTACCCATTTCATGTATTCATAACTATGTATATACTTATACTTATTATCTTGTAAGTGATTGATAAATCAAATAAATAAATAAAATAAATAAATAAAAGAATTAATGCCACACATTTTAAAACCCAACCCAACCTAGCAGCTACTGACCCTTTCTCTTTCTTCTCCCTCCCCTTCTTCCTCCTCCTCCTTCCCCCCATTCCTCCTCCCCTCCTCTTCATCTTCCTTCCTTCCTTCCTCCCTCCCTCCCTCCTTCTTTCCTTCTTCCTTCTTCTTTCAAATTGAAATCCTAATTTCAAACTGGTTATGGCTCTTTGCCTTAATCAAAATTGCCTATACATTCAGTTTTTTTTTGAAACATGTCGTCCCACTGGAATGAAAAAGATTTCAAATATGGAGAAAGGGTAACTTAGAGAAATTAATATACTTTTTGGTTGGCAGCGCACATCAGCAGAACTGCATCTGTCAATTCTGGTCACCCTGGTTCTTCAGTTAGTGATTTAACATCTCACTCCATTTCTGCATTAGTTGCAAGTTCAGCCAAAACAGCTGATTGACAGATGAGTTTTACAGATGGCTAGATCTGCAAGTTTATTTTACATTGTTAATTCTGCATTGTAGTAACTTTACCAATCATTTTCACTATTGATTTTTTTGAAAACAAATACAGTAAAAGAGGTACATGACTGTGCAAAAATACTTCTGTTGATCTTTTTTCTACTTTTGAAATTGGAGCTGTTAGATTTTGAGAGGGTGGGCTTTCCTCGGGAACCAAGAGGAGGGGACTCACCAATGCCCGCTCTACAGATCATTAGATAGATGGATAGATAGATAGATATGATAGAGATAGACAATAATAGATAGATAAAATAGATAAGAAAGAAAGAGAAAGAAAGAAAGAAAGAAAGAAAGAGAAGGAAGGAAGGAAGGAAGGAAGGAAGGAAGGAAGGAAGGAAGGAAGGAAGGAAAAGAAAAAGAATCTTCCCTTCTGAGCATTCTTCCCATCCAAATATATTGTAAGCTGGTCTCTGCTTATGGTCTGCTCCAACTATTTTTAGCTAACATGGTTGCTGAAGAATTCTGAAAACTGGTGCCCCATATCTGTAGCCAGGTAAGAATATCCTCAAATGTTATTCAGCAATATTTCTATTTTTCTCCTATTGTAATAATAGATCGGAATATGTTGGCTTATGTTTCTTCCCAAAACAGTAGCCAAAATTATTTTGGATCCCAATGCCTATGCGATAGGAATGGAAGGAAAGAGATTAACTAATAACTATTCTCAGTATGAGCTCAGGCTAGAAAGGATCCTGAGATCATAGTAGGCTTGGCTGATTTACCTTAATGTCCTTCCCCTCCCGCTCCGCCTCTCATCTGTAGGCAGGGAAAAATTCTTCCAGATAGTTAGGAGAGGAATTTATTTTTCCTGCAATAACATGAGCAATATCATTCATTCCGATGATTAAGTATTTATGGCTGTCTATAAATTACTCTTTCTTTGCTCTGGATAATAACAGATTATTATTCAGCCACATGAATTATGGAAGATAACCAGTTTCTTTAATCTCACAAGAAGTGTGTTGTGTCCTAAAATTTGTTTGTTTGTTTCATTCTCCTTAGCTGAGGAAGGGAAGCAAATTAGGATAAATAGATAGATGCCGTAAGATATTTCTGACTTGTTTTTTGTTCCTTTCTTTCTAAAAAAACAAAAAAGTCCAAAGAAAACTCATGCTTGAAGAAAGCAGTAAGAAGAATTTATGGTTTCCTAACTCTAGAAATGTGCCTTTGTTCTTTATGAGATGTCTCTTCATCCTTTCAGCATAAAAAAACATAAGTTCTATTTAAGACCAAGCAAAGATTCCATCAAGTCTACCATGACATCCCTATTGCTGCTTCTAGGCCTTCCAGTTCATTTTGGCAGCTTACATGCAGAACATAAAAATGAATCACCTCATAACTATGATTTACCTTCCAAGTCAATAATAATCTGATCTTCCACAAATTTCTCCAGTCCCCTTTTAAAGCCATCTAAACTGAAGTCCATCATCACATTTGATGACTATGAATTCCATAACTTAACAAAGCCCCATACAAAGAATGGAATGGAATCAGAGGTAGTATTCAGCAGGTTCTGACCAGTTCTGGAGAACCAGTAGCAGAAATTTTGAGTAGTTCAGAGAACTGACAAATGCCATCTTTGACTGGAGATTTTACAGTATCCTTCCCCTGCCACTCTCACCAAGCCATTCCCACAGAACTGGCAGTAAAATAATTTGAATCCTACCACAGAATGGAATGGAATGGAATGGAATGGAATGGAATGGAATAGAATAGAATAGAATAGAATAGAATAGAATAGAATAGAATAGGTTATTGTCACTTTTAATGTACATGAATTGGCATACATTAAAATAAATTTTTGTTGCATTCAGTTCTTAAAGGGTCACCAACTCCAATATACACTATGTAAACATGACAAAATAAATAAAGAAATACAAAATTATGCATATACCTACATATATGATACAGACAAACAACACAGTCTAGTTTGGATGTATACATGTACATGACGAGAAAAATGAATTTTAAGAAACAGATGGTCCAGGGAACAAAGCTATTACAGAATCAGATAGTCCTGCTGGAAATACTTCAAAACCTCCTTCCCAGAGGGAAAATGAGTGTGTGGGGTCTCTAACAATGCTTTGAGCTCTAAGCACATAGTGCTTACAAGCAGTATCCTGAACAATGGCAAGAGAGCTTTCTATCAGCTTCTCCGCTGTCCTCACCATTGTCTGTATGGGCCTTCTATCTGAGGTGCTACTGCCACCAAACCAAGCAATGATGCAGTTTGTTAAAATGTTCCCATCATGCGTCTGTAAAAAGTGGCCTAGACAGAAGGAAAAATATGTGCTCTCTTCATCTGATGCAGGAAATGCAGATACTGGTTTGCACTCTTCACTAAGGATGATGTGTGGAGAGACCAATTCAGATTGTTAGTGACCTGCACCCCCAGATACTTAATCCTGTATTTTCCTCAATTTTGAATTGCCCCTCATATATTTTTCAGTTGTCAATAAATTTATTTATTTATTTATTTATTTATTGTATGGTGTCTTATGTTATATGAACCAGCAATAATGTATATTAACATAAACACAATAAAAATATTAAAAAGATCTATCTTCAAATATCAATGTCTATGCTATCTAATCATTGAAGTACAGCATCGTTTATATGAAAAATAAAATCAGATACTGGACTGGCGTATTCCCTCAGCTCACAACCAGTCACAATGTGATCTACAGTTTGACATGGGACCCCCTAATCACACTGAGGGGAGGATACTGGGCCCCATTTATACAGAGAGACCCAGCAGACACCATGTGAGGTGCAAATACTATTCAGGATTGTCCACTGTTGACATGTTGGTTCAAAATCTGGCATCTTTTTTTGTAAAGTCATTTATATGTCTTCCTATGACTGGGCGTTCCGTGACCCATTTAGCTTTGCACTGGGAATCGATGTTAAAGTTGTCGGACAAATGTTGTGGAAGTGCCAGTGAGGGTTTCCTGGATTTGAGTCTTCTGGTTGATAAATGAGGAAGGTCGGCACACACTAATAGGAGTGAGTTGTTCATAATTTTTCTGTATTCTCTCACTAGTGCATCTTGCCTTCACAAAGCTGGTGGTGCTATATCATTCAGAACAGAAGGCCAGCAAGTCAGAATAGTTTTAAGACATCTGCTTATAATCCTCATGGTATTGTTGAGTCTAGTGTCTAAGTTACCAGGATGGCAGCTGTTATCCATATAGGGACACAATATTCTGTTGTGCCAACCTTGGTG
Source organism: Laticauda laticaudata (assembly GCA_004320025.1). NCBI lineage: Eukaryota > Metazoa > Chordata > Lepidosauria > Squamata > Elapidae > Laticauda > Laticauda laticaudata. Next base: position 37,065 of record BHFT01003006.1, read on the forward strand.
CCAATGATCTGAGGGTGCCAGCTGACAGGCACTATTTAGTTCCACATAATTTCTGGAGTATGTCATTCCTAGTATTGATTTTGCTGCTGTAGTCCCTAAATGTGTCTTATAGAAGAGAGTCCAGTCCAATGTTGCTCCACAACTCCTTGGTGGCACAGTGGCTTGAATGCAGTATTGCAGGCTAATTCTGCTGCCAGCCAGCTGCCAGCATTTTGATAGTTCGTTTCTGACTCAGCCTTTCATCATTCTGAGATGGGTAAAATGAGGATCTAGATTGTTGGGAGCAATAGGATAACTCTGTAAAGCACTTAGACAGGGCTGTAAAGCACTGTGAAGTGGTATGTATGTCTGAGTGTTACTGCTCTTGCTACTTCGTCAATGACAAAGGTGCTTTTTTTTCAAGAGGCAACTGGACTTTCTAGTTTTTCTTTGAAGACATTTCACTTCTCATCCAAGAAGTTTCTTCAGCTCTGACTATGTTAAATGAGCTGAAGAAGCTTTTTGGATGAGAAGTGAAACATCTTCAAAGAAAAAAACCATAAAGTCTAGTTGCCTCTTGAAGAAACAAAAAAAAAANAAAAAAAAAAGCATTTTTGGGACAATCATGACTGGGATGACTGAGAATCTCCATAAACATTTATCAATGCCAGTTTTACTATTGTAAACATCTTCCCAAAAAACCATTTTTTCCTTGTTGTGAGAAGCTGTTCTAGTCTTCTTAATATTAGAGTTCTCTTTTCTGTAACCTTTTTTCCACCTCTACAACCAAGGACATCACTATGTGCAAGGAAACATTTAATGAAAATTAAGATCATAGCTGTGTCCATGTGTCACTTGTATTTTACATGTGACACACTGAAAACACGAATTAAAAAAGGCAAGTATTTCCTTTCACAGTTGTGGCTCTGATCTTTTCTTTCTTGACCGCTTCCACTTCTGTCTACAACATCTGTTCTGTGTTCTGCAGTGATCAGAACTGTGTTCAAAATTATTCTGAAGCTTTGTGAAACCAAACAATTACAGCAGCCAGCAGTAGTTATCAAGTGAGATTGACTGCTTCAAGGAAAGAAAGAAAAGTTCCTTTGAAATATGGAAGGACAAAAATCTTCTGATGTTATTTTGTCCTTGTTTTGAGTTCTCCTGTCAAATGTGGCTCCCTTCATTCTTTGGCACAAAATCTGTTCTATTCAGAATTCAGGGGGCGGGATTGCTGGCAGATGATGGACTACATCGCATCAGAAGCAGATTATATGAAAAGGTCTCTAATCTTCTGTGTGAAGATGTTGGGTCCTGTGATAGAGTTGTGGGTTTGTATGTGGCACAAAGTTGACAGGCCACATGTACAGCAACCTCCCAGTACACCACATTGGAGATCTCAAAGGATCTGTTTCGTATCAAAGAAACTTTGCCAGCACAAAGGAATGAGAGGCTTCTGTACTCATAAGGAAAAAAAAAAAATCAGGCTATCTTAAGTGTGTGTGATGGGAACAAGGATGAAAATGCACTTGCTGTAATTCAGGGGTTTCAAATACTTTATTGTCATTGTTCAAATACTTTATTGTCATTGTTACATATATACACAGTATACACATACAACGAAATTCACGTAACACCCAGAGACCAGACCCAACACACACATACACACACATGACAACCTCCAAACACCCCCCCACCTGCCAAAATTCCCCACCCCTTAAAAACACACACAAGCATCCACACAACAGACCAAGTAATACTGTCCAACGGCTCACTGATGATGGTCCTTAAGTTCATAGTTAAGTGCAATTGTAGCTCTGGGCTTAAAATTGTTCAGAAAACGTATGGTCCAAGTTTTAATTGTTCTGTATCTTCTGCCAGAAGGCAACAGTTCAAAAAGATTGTAAGCAGAATGGGAAGAGTCTCTGAGAATGTTGTATGACTTCCTCAAACAGCGAGATGCGAAGGTGTCATCCAAGACTGGTAGCTGGAGCCCAATGATATTCTGGGAAGTTTTAATGGTTCTCTGTAGAACATTTTTCCTTGCTCCCTTACCATGCAAGAATGCTGTATGCCAGGACACTCAGTGGTGCTGTGGTTGTAGGAAAGAAGTAGATGCTGAGATATATTTATTTTCCTGAGAATTCTCAGGAAGTACAGCCTCTTCTGTGCCTTCTTCACAAACATGTTAGCATTCATAGCTCATAAGAGTTCCTCCAAGATATAAGTGCCCAGAAATTTAAACTACCAACCCTCTCCACTTCCTCGCCATTTATGTACAATGGTAAATGTACACCTCTCTTCCTCCTGAAGTCAATTATATGTTGTTGTTGTTTTGGTGTTAAGTGTAAGATTATTTTCTTTACACCCAGTGTCAGCCCTTGTACTTCCTTTCTATAAACAGACTCATTGTTCTTCAACTCAAACTTTTATTGTTAGAGTACAACATGTGTACAATGAGAATCCTACTAACAAACACACAATCCTACTGCATGTCACGCCGGCCCCACAAGTCAATTGTACTACATTGTTGTAAAGTTATTTTTCATTCAGGAGTCTGACAGCCCACGGGTAGAAACTGTTCTTCAGCTTCTTGGTGCAGCTGGCTATGCTTCTATATCTTCTACCCGATGGTAAGAGAGTGAAGAAGTGCTGACTAGGGTGTGAATCACTCTTCTAAGCCCTAGTGGAATCAGGGGACAGCCCACAATGTTTTGTGCTGTGCGCACCACCCTCTGTAATATCTTTGTATCTACAGCTGTCAAATCAATATACCATACCATAATGTAATGAGTGAGGATGCAAACTCAAGGCCAGGGGCAGATCTGGCCTAAAGGGTGCTTAGATCTGGCCCATGGGGCCACCCTGGAAACAGCAAAGGAGCAGGCCACAGTGTCTCTGCCAGTGAAAAAAGAGCTCAGGGAGGCCATGTGAGGCCTTCCCATGTTCCATTTTCACTGGCAGAGGGCTGCAGGTCTTTGTAGCCAAAAAAAATGGAGCCTGGGTGGCCATGTGCAGCCCTCCTGAGCTCAGTTTTCACTGGCAGAGGGCTGCATCACAACCAAAAATGGAGCCTAGGTGGGCTGTGTGCAGCTTCCCAAAGCTTCATTTTTGCTGGCATGAGGCTCCATTCATGATCCAGGAAAGAAAAAACACTGAACTCCATTTTTATAGAAGAAAGACTTTACTGAATATGAAGTGGTAGCAACAGAAGAAACAAGATCTGAGGCAAAAGGTGCATAAATTAACATATAGAAAGTTATCCCATGTCCTCACCCCCAACAATTTAAACATGACATCCAATCTGAGGTATGTATAATGTCATGAGGGTACATCTCAGGTGGCATCTCATACAACTGGCATGCCCAGATGGTTGACCTTTGCCTAAAAAAGAAATGGCTGCATTTGTGCAGTAAGCAAGAAAGCACCCAACTTTACAATTCACATAATTTCAATCACCAGTACCCTTCCCCATGAGGCCCAATTATTTCCTCCCCCCATTTCTATAGCAGCTGGAAAGAATCAAGCAGAAGAAGGAATCTTGGAGGCTGACAGCCACACCCAAAAGTTTCCCAACACTTTAGTGTATAAGCTAGGTCACACTGGCCGACGGATGCAAAACGTATGCAAAAGTACACAGCGACGAGCAAAATTTTGGGGTGGCTCCATCCATTGTTATCCGCTATCAAAAGTGCCCCAAATTTGCATAACAGAATGGAAAGCAATGGAAAGGAACGGACGTTGGGAGGATGTAGTGGGGATTAAAGCAGAATGTTCGTAGGAAGCCTAGTGGATGAAAGCGGATGGAAAGGGATGACACATCCGAAGGGCGAGAGAATCCGGGGGAGAAAGCGAAGCAGAACGTAACGGAAGGAGCGGATGCATATGGATGACACGGATGCATGCACGACGCCATAGGATGCATAGCGGATGCATAGCAGATGCGTAGCGGATGCAAAGTGTTCACTGCACATCAGGGAGGATGAATTGCGTCAGCTCCACAGATATAAAAGGATGCAGCTCGCAAGCAGTCACCATTCAGAGGAAAGACCTGTTACCAGAGACATCTTGAGAGAACACCATGGGGAAGAAGAGGAAGCCTGTGCCTACTCCTGTCAGCCCTGGCAAGAAGGACAGAACCACCATCCCACCCCCTGGCACTGACTCTGAAGCTGCTGGTGCTCCTGGTGTTGCTGGTGCTTCTCCTGCTGGTGCTGCTGCTGGTGCTTCCCCTGCTGCTGCTCTGCTGCTTCTCCTGCGCTGCTTCTGCTGGTGCTGCTGTGCTTCTCCTGCTGCTGGTGGCTTCTCCTGCTGCTGTGGTGGGACCAGCCCCAAGGCCTCAAAGCCCTGCTGCTGAAGGCCCTGAAGCCCCTGCCAGAGGAGGAAGAGGCAAGGCAAGAAGAAGGGGGAGAGGAAACAATACTCCATTTCCAAAGACCATGAGGAAGAGGTGCTGGAATGGCTGAGGGAGAACGAGTACCTGTGGAAGAAGGGCCACAGGCTCTATTGCGACACCAAGAGAAAGCAGGCAGCATGGAGAGAGAGCAGAGAGCCTGGGCTACACTTCAGATGTCCTCCTGGGTGGGGGAGCACATGCACACCTGGTAGGCAAGCTGCACCTGCAGAAATCTGGCCAGGCCGCTGCAAGCTCACTGACCAGGAGACCGATGTCATGGCCAGGTGCAGCTCCCTGGAGGGTGAGATCCACCCACCGAGGAGCAGCCTCTGTCAACCCTCTCCCTCAGACAGCCCACAGAGAGCCACTCTCTTCCAGCCAGGAACAGCTACAGTGTCCAGGCAGGTGTCGTTGGAGGGCCCCATGACAGAGACCCCCGACAGCTGTACTTCCCATGCCGGAAGACGTGGAGGACCCCTGTCTCAGATGGAGGAAAGAAAAGCAGCCACCAGAGACAAACCCACACCTACCCCCAGCTCCACCTCCACAGAAAAGCAGCAGAGAGGCAGACGGGGGGGACAGAGCCACACTGTCCTCTTGGAGATCAGAACACAATCAAAGCCAGCACAGATCTTCTCTTCCCAGCTGGTCACTTCGACAAGAGCATCCTCGAACCACAGCCCTTCATTACCTACATGAGCAAGACCCTCATGGTCATGCCCGAGGCCCAGTACCAGTGATGAAGGAGAGGATCACAGCTCTTCTGCACCACCTCCAGGCCAGCTGAACCTGCTCCTACCCACTCCACATCTGCTTCTCCACCCAGGTGATGTCACAGCCCTTCCACGGATTTACAACAGCACCTCACCTACAAGCCTACCACTACCAGGACTTCCCACAGCAGAGGCACCCTTCCCAGTCCAGGCCAGGTTCATTGGACGCCACAGATGCCACAGACACCCTCACCTGACCCAGATGCAGACACAGACAGCCCCACTACACTCCTCCTTCCTCCACCCCATAGCCAAGCCCTTCGTCAGAAACATCTTGTCATCAGTCTTGGCCTCACATCCCAGGTACTTGATGAAGGGCCTCTCAACCTCACGGGACTGAGTCAGCTCTCTGAGAGCTTCCTGCACACACACATCTCCTGTTGTACTCTCGGGCCAGGCACCCCAATGGCGCCTCAGACCAGCACTCCAGCAACATCCACCTCCACAGTCCCTGGCCCTTTACATCTGAGACCAATGGGCAGCCTCAGAGTGACTGAGAAGAGTGCCAGAGACTCAGTTGTTACCTGTTCACTTTATCTTTGCTTAAGACCACTTACTTGGTCATTTTGCTTTTTAATAAAGTCATACAGTTTGTTATTAATAAAGGTTATCTTTGCTTCACACACTTGGTTCATTTTTTTAACTGAATAAAGTGTTGGTGAAAACTTTGAAAAAAACGTTGAGCCTTGCAGTTTGTGGATGGTAAGGTAGTTGTGGGATGGGTAGGATAGTTGTGGGATGGGTAAGGATAGTGTGGGGTGGGTAAGGATAGTTTGGGATAGATAAACCGTGCAAGCATAGTGGGACTGTATGGTCACCCTCCCAGCTGCCACACATATGGCCCTTTATTATCAACAACAATTTATTCATTGATCAACACATTTCAAAATAAACAAAACTCTTTATTAATGCCCTATTCATTGAGGGCCACTGAACATACATGGCACAATCTCCACCAGTGTTATGAGACAGGATCAAGGAAGCTTCCATTAAGCATCTACCATCCTGTCTTGTCACTCCAATGCTCCAGCTGGGAGTTGCACCAACGAACGCAGTGTTTCAGGAGTTGCGTGTTCTTCCCTTCACGTGAAGCTCTCTGTTGGGCCTTGCACATCCACAGTGTCTGTCAGGTTTGTCCTTGCCTCCATTCACCAGGCTCCATGTCCCCACTGCCTTGTTGATGGTCCACAACCTGTTCTGCAACACTGGGTAGCGAGTGTGCATGAGATTGTGATGGTCAGCAGCTTCCACGATGCTCCTCACAGCCCTGGGTGATGCTGCATGGTGCGTGAGAAGTACCTGGAAACCTGTTGGCCAGGATGCCAAAGGTGTTCTCCACCACCCATCTTGCCCTGGACAGCTGTAGTTGAAGTCCTCTCTTCACAGGTAAGGTATTCTTGAAGTGTAGGCTTCATGAGGTAGGTTCTGAGGGAAAAGGCGTCATCCCCCACGATGAAGTAGGGCACATCCTTGTGTGTCATGGGTAGGGGTCTGGATCTGGAAAACCCATGATGAGGTTGCGTTCCAGCCCATCCTTGAGGTCACTTCGTTGTATACCTGGCCATCTGAAGAACTGACCCGTTGTCTGAAGCATCAATGTACATGAACTTGTAGACAACACAACCATGGCAAAGAGGATGATGCTGAAGAAGCCTTGTAGTTGAAATAGTGGACCCTGAGTTGGCTTGGAGCTTTGCAGGCCACGTGCTCCCATCCATGGCTCCAACGTGTGGGGAAAGTTCCACCTTGATGCCACTGCTCTGCAACTTTCCTCCAGCCTTCTTCAGTGGTGGGACACGGGGAGCTCCTCCACGTATTCTTCGATGATGGCCTGCACCACTTCTCTGACCACTTTGCTGATGGTGTGTGTGGCACCTTCCAGTATACCTGCATGGTTCTGTATGTGGTTCCAGAGGCCAGGTGGCACAGTGTCAGTGCCACCTTCAGTCCCTTCAGTCCAGGTCCAGGCTGGGATGGAAGTTGGTGTTTGCCTTGTCAACCTGGGTCTCAGACGCTCCACAACTTCATCAAACATGACTGTGGCATCCTCATGAAATGCTGGAATGCACGAGGGTCTTCATCCTCAGCTCCACCATCAGCTTGTCATAGAGTCCAAACTCCACTCTTCTCCCGATCCATCTTCGGACCCAGACAGCTCTTGGACTCTCCTTCTCTCCTTGCGTATAGAAGGTGAAACAGTCTGAAGAGGGCTTGGTTCTGGGTTGAATGATCGTGGCTACCAAAAGGAGTGTGCGATGATCCATGGTGGAGATCAATGGATGATGTGGAAGAGTAGAGTAAGGCTGAAGAGGTCTGCACACCAGGGCTGCTGGATTGAGAGTGAGATCCAGATGATTTTCTCCCCCTTTTTATTGGAAATGTCGGTTTTTCACTAGGTGTACTTCCACATACTCTAGACATCCTCCAGACATCCTAAAATCCGAGATACATCCCATATGCAAATGTTTTGTCCGTTTTAATACTTTATATCCGAGCTGCATCTGCTTTCATCCTTTCTATGTCCATGCTATTAACACTGTGTGGACGTTCCGCGTATCTTTCACTTCCTCCCTCTTTCCGCTTTCTGCTGGAGCGGATGTGAGTTGCACAGATGGCCAGAGGATGCCGAGAGGATACAGCGGACATGTAACAGATGACAACGGACGTAGAACATTTGTTGCCCGTATGTGTCGCGGATGTAGATCGTATGCGGCGGAAATTCATCCGCTCAGAAAGTTTTGTGCAGCTCAATGTTTGATGGATAGAGCATATAAAAGATATACGCAGTGAGTACACAATGGATGCATCGCATTTTCCAATGGATGGCAAGCGTTTTTCTGCGTTTTACATCCTCTTTGCATCCGTTGGTGCAGTGTGACATGGGCTTTACCTGAAGGGTCTTTTCTTCTATACCTAGAAGCTATTTGCCAAAGAATGCCTAACCAAAGTGGTCCTAAAAAGCAAAGAAAATTATTAGACTGTGTAACTATGGAACAGATATCTTACCATTCAATGAAACTTCCAGATATCACTTCTAGGAGATGAAGCCATCAGCAATTCATGATTCTTGAAAAACATTTTTTTTCTTGTGGATCCATTTTTCATCCATTTAAGATGAAATATGAGGCTGCTCTTTGTGACAGGTGATGTAGTATTAAATTAAGGATAAATAAATAACAGAAACAGAGGTAGTAGTCACTTTCAGTTTACCAGGGCTATTAATGGCACTTTTAGGAGGCTGGGGGAAACTCCGTATCAAATTTCAAGGCTGAAAAATGCTCCTGGTATTTGTGTGTGTGTGTCTCTGTGTTTTTAATGTCTTTTGTTGTCACAGATGCAGAAGATGATGGCTAGAATCTGAACCTGGGATTTTTTTTTTTAATAAGCAACACATTGCAATGCTTGTAAGCAATGGTCCTTTCTGCACTGTTATAATAATCTTTTCACATGTTTAATTTTAATTTTAGGTGTCCTTTTAATTCGCTTAAGATGTTAAAATAATTAAAAATAAATTCTTCTTCAAACTGATTTGGTGACTACATGAACTTATCCATATTATTTTCTTGGGTACTATATAAATATTTCCTTCCTCCCTTCCTCCCTCCCTCCCTTTCTTCCAATTTACTGATGGCTTCATTCAAATACCAAACAAATCCATTGAAGAATTAAATTGAAATGCTTTTACCTAAACTTTTACCTAAATAGCCAGAATATTTACACAGTTCCTTTGGGGAATGCATCAGTGGATAATATCCTTCTACATATATTTACAGTTCCTGTAAACTGTTGCATGACCAATAATTTCGTATGTGGAGTACTTAATGTTCTCTAAGCTTGCTTGCAGACATTTCATTACCCAACAAGATAGCATTATCTGTGCAAGTGAGTGTGGAGTTTGCTTCCTGTTTACAGACAGTAGTTTGCCCTGCCATGTTGTTGGGGTCTGTGGTTTTGTTTTCTTCAGTAGTTCCTTGATTAGGATATGGTTTTCTGCTTGATTGTTTAACTGGGGTTAATTCCTGCTTATCTGCATATTGATTGCTGGAGAAGAGACTATGGTTGAGTCCATCCATGTGTTGCAAAATTAAAGTATTTGCGTCATGTTTTCTGACTGCTAGTTGTTGTTCACAGATGCGTCCTGCTAGTCTTCTGCCTGTCCATTCTACCTAGTGACTGCAACAGTCCTTATGCCATTTGTTGAAGATGATTCTACAACATAGTTTAGCATCTCCTCAATTAGCTCTTCTCCTCCTAGAAATCCAATGAGTTTGGATTTACCCCAATGATAAGTTGGGATAAAACAAAAGCAAAACAACACATCATGTTGAAAATAGTAAGTGTGTGTGTGTGTGTGTGTGTGTGAGAGAGAGAGAGAGAGAGAGAGAGAAAAGAAGAAGAAGAAGAAGAAGAAGAAGAAGAAGAAGAAGAAGAAGAAGAAGAAGAAGAAGAAGAAGAAGAAGAAGAAGAAGAAGAAGAAGAAGGNGGCAAATACCACCTCTGACTGGCTCTGCCTCAATCTATTCTCTGCCTCCCAAGTCCCAGCTGATCGGCTGGGTCTTCTTCTGTTGCCCTGCACAGGAGAACAGAGCTGGAAAGCAGGTTAGTGGGGTGGGGAGGGAATGGGGATTTTACAATATCCTTCCCCTGCCATGCCAGCCAAGCCACACCTTGTTCACCAAGCCACATCAAGCCATGCCCACAGAACCGGTAGTAACAATTTTTTGAACACCACCACTGCATTGATGGATCCATTTTGGATTGAAAACCAGGGTATCACATGGGAGTAGAATCTATGTTGAAATCTAGAATACCACTTTTGGAATAGGTCCCTGACACCAACCTCCCACCCGTCTACCCAGTTTATTTGATTTACTGTGCTCCAGTTGATGTGAAGAGAATGGTTGAAGCATTTCATGTATGTATCCAAGAAATGCTGAACTGCAAGCATCACATCCATATGTTTCTTTAAGTTGTTTTAAAAGATTTAACCCAAGAAGATGTTTCTGCTAATAACAAGGCATAGATAGCCAAATGGCTATCTTTAGTGGCTATCCAATTCCATAAATCAGAATATAAGGATTAATCCAAGAACTTCAGACAGTTTATTTTTCTGGTCATCATTTCCCAACTTTAATGAAGAAATTATCAATTTGTTTGTAATAAAAGTGAGAACTTGATGGATAAATTACTCAGATGAGAAAGTGGAGGAATTTATATCATAGTTCTGGACCAGCATGGGTTGTGTTAGACTGGATGGATCCAAAATTGGTCTGAGTAGAATTAGATTCAGCCATATTTTCTGGTTCAGTTCTGAACTGGACATCTTTGAGTCCCTGCTTTAATAAACCATAGCTGAATATGCAGCCTGCTAAAAAAAAATAAAAACATGCCCACCAAATGTTGGAAATGTAACCAGATACTGGGCACATATTATCATATGTGGTGGACATATGCAAAGGTAAAAAAATACTGGAAGAAAATATATACATGCGGGGTGGTTTCTAAAAACTTTAGCAACCAGTTTTCTGCCTGGTTGCTGAGTGGGTGTGACCACAGTGGGCATTACCTAGTCAGCCTCCTGCACCACCACAGTGGGGGCATGGTAGCATTTTTGTCCTCCCTGGGCTTCGGAGGTTTTTCTTGAGCCTTTGGAAGGGCAAAAACGGCCTCCAGCCTTCCAGTACTTCTGGGAGACCCATTTTTTGCCCTCCCCACCTCTGCATGGGCCCTGAGTCCAAAAGGGGCCATGTGGAGACTTCTGGGAGGGGCGGAGTGGGATGAGCAGGGCCAGTCAGGAGTGGGATTTGCAGGTTTGCTGAACTATGCAGAATCTTAGTTAGAGGATCACCCGAACCCATAGCAGCCCACCCCTGCATACATGATTAGAAAAAATGTTAAAGCAACACATAGATTATATGCCAGAAATATTTTTGTTAGGCACAGTACTAGAAAAATATAATAAAGGGAACATAGATTGAATATTACATATATTGATGGCAGAAGGAATTGGAAAAAAGAAGAAATCACCCATAGAAGAAGATGTAATTAAAAAAAACACCTAGATTGTGCAGAATTGGATAGGTTGACACTGAAGATAAAAGATAAAGAGACAGAATACTTTCAAACATGGGATTTATTTTATTCATAGTTGAATAATAGAAATTAGAAATTGGAAACATACTATTATGTGTGTTTTATTTTTAATATGCTATTATATTATATACTATTTTGTTAAGCAAATGCAGCCAGACAATATGTTGTTCATAACGTTTTCATGTGTGTTATGGAAAATGTATAAATAAATTGTAAAAAAAATGAATTACTAATAAATACATTGTGCTTTGGTCTGCTCTTCACCTTGTGATACATACCTGCAATTAGATCTCTCTTTTAAAGCTAGTCCATTTTACCAGGAAAATGAGAACAGTGGAGTTTTAAAAAATGATAAATTTCTTCTGGGAATGGTAGATGCTGGAGCTGTACTATTTAAAGTAGATGATCTATGAAAGAAGAATGCAACCCAAGCATTCTTTTTCTCTCTCTCTTGAACTTACTGTTGAGTTGACAAGTGAGATAATCAATACGAAGTATTCCTATAATACACTACTCCATCAGAATATGTTGCCAATTTTTTGGGGGGAAAAACAAGTATCAACTCCTTGGACACTTTTAATGTATAAGGAACCTTTCATGTGTTTTTTTCTTGTAGTAGATAGCATGGGACTCACACAGATGCTCAATGTGCTTATTTATCAACAAATATACAGTATTTCCAGGACAAACTTTTATCATGATGGGAATTAGAATAACCACCTACACTGTGATCTTCAGAAATTGTGATTTCTCAGTAGTCATTTGGGAATATAAATTGCCATTCTCTCCGACCCCCCCCCTCATCTATCTATCTATCTATCTATCTATCTATCTATCTATCTATCTATCGTAGAAAGGTTGAAAGTACCTTTCTCTGAGGGTTCAAATTTTCCCGCTGGGAGAGCTCTGGTGCAAGGATACAAACAACTGCTCAATGAACTTGGAAAGCTGGTCTTTTTATTTTCAGGAAGGCTAAAAACAGCGTGCCTGCGTCTGGGGCTAGCTAGCTAACTTTGAATGATAAGTTCCCAATTTTATACCTTTTTTCCTCCCTTTGTGTATAAGGTTTAGACACTAAAGTCCTGTCAGAGTTTGTTTTTTCTTTCCGCCAGAAGGCAACCTCAACGAGGTGCAAAAACAAACTCTGCGGGGCAGCTTCCTGTATTACCGGTTTTTTCCTCTGATCTCTTTAGTTTTTATGTGTTTTGTAATCTCTATTTGTAATTCCTGTCTTTGGCTGGTTTGGTATGTTCTTAATTGCTTGGCTTTTGTCTAGGACATCTCTCAATTTCTTTTATTAGATTTCTTTTCCTATGCAAGCCTGTTCCATGGCTGGCCTAATGTTCCCCTGGGCCTTTTCCCTTCTGGGTGACACCACTGTCCCTCATGAAGTTCCCTTTCTACACTATATCTATCTATATCCTTCTCTCCCTCCCTCTCCACTGTCTCTCCGTCTGTGTATACTGTCTGTTTATGTGTGTATGTATGTATATGTATATATGCATATGTGTACAGCTTAATTCCCAGAAGGCTAACGTAAACCTCACCTTTCATATTCTTACTGTCAAGCTGAACAAGCCTAGTTATCACCCAGGAGAGACATCCCACCTTACCCTATAAGAAAGAAAAAGATGTAATCCTCAAGAGCAGAGCAGGTTAGTTGTAGATCTTGAAGGCCACAGACTTCCCTCAGCAGTGAAAGATGACTATTTTAAGCTTCCAAAACCTTTCATTTCAAGCAAAAGTATAGACTTTTCAGAAGGGTTTGGTTTGAATTTCAAGCAAAGGTTTTCCAAGGAGTCAACCAGAGTTGCTTTCAAGGGCAAAATACAATCTATTCAAAGGAATGCAGAGTATTTAATGGTCAGTCTGAATCTCCTAATACAATGTTAACCTTTACACTAAACAAATTATTGGGTTGATCAGCAATCCATTTCTATTAAAATTGTTCCCAGTGGGAAGATGTATGATTTCTTGCAGCATCAGGGAAACTAGTGATTGTTGGAGCACAAATTCCATCAGCTCCAACTATTCTGTCAGCCCTTTGAGGTAATCCAGACAGGAAACCAAACCCTAATACAACCTTCATTGTAAGGTCACAGAAACAGAATCTTGCAACACTTGCACCCTCCCTTGTTGTTACTTCCTGGAGAACTATCGAAGTGTTCTGAACTAGGCTTCCTTAGAAAGCATAAATCACAATCTTAGTCCTAGCAAAACCTCTTTTATTTCCACGGCTGTGAATTATGTTCATTCATAGCCTGCAAGGCTTCACAAACAGTCTTTCAGGGGAATGTTTATAAACACCCACCTTGTCGCACTTGGAATGCTGCCAGAGGTGTAATTGCCAAATGCAGAGCAAAGCCAAACTTGACACAGTGTCAAACAGAACTTTTCAAAGCTTGAATCAACTAGATCAACTAATTGCTTCCTGCAAAAGCTCATGTCCTGTCTGCTCCTCTTTTATGTCCTATGGGAGGGGAATCATCTCTCAGGTGTGGCCTTACTGAGTCGATTCTGCTTTCTCAATTGTCTTCTGATAGCCCTGCACATGCAAAGTCTGGGAACTAGTTCTAGAAATTCCCTTTCCTCATTGCTGTCTGAGTCTGAAGCCAGCTGATGACTGCCAGCCTGCCCTGGCCCCATCCCTGCCTTCAATGCAGAGCCCTCATCCGAGCCATCCTCAGCCACTAAGACTGGCCCAGATTCCTCCCAACCTCCTCACTACTGTCCAACTCTTCTGCCAGCTATGTCAGCCACTGGCAGGCCACAACAGGAAGTTTGTTTGTTTGAATTGTTTTCTCACTCCCATTTATGCTATGGGCTGAAATATCTCTTTTTTGGACCATTGTTCTGGCTGATGCTCTTTCTCCTATATCCCAAGGTTTTGCTCTCAACTTATTGTCTATGGATATTCTTGGTCATCCAGGTCATGAAAGAACTGTGCTGAAAGAACTGTGTTGTAGACCGGAGATAGATGATGTTGTATCCTTCCCCCCTCTGTTGAGGAAAGGCTGTTCAGTTTTGACATACAGCATCATCTATCTCCAGTCTACAATCCTTTCAACAGTTCCAAGAAGGCTCCACACCCATTTGCACTACTCCGCTGACTCTGAGAACACAGATAAACCTCCAAGTGGTTTTCTTTAAAATAATGCAAACGACCAGCTGTCTGCAAAGAATATCAATCCTTTCATTCCCCCACTATCCTGTCAGAGCTGAAGAAGCTTCTTGGATGAGAAGTGAAATGTCTTTAAAGAAAAACAAGGAAGTCCAGTTGCCTCCTGAAAAAAGAACCTCTCACCCATTGCAGGTCTACACTCAAAGAATGATAGTAACTTTAGACAACAATTTTTGAGGTCCACATATTGCTTACCTGATGACTACTGGATTCTTTGAATTATGATTCTATTTCTAAATTCATCTTCTTATGTTGTGATTGCATCACAACTTGATATAAGAGCAGCATCTCATGATGTTGATACCATTGTTCTTTCATTTTAATCTTAGCAGTTGGCTTCTCTATTTCAGTTTTATCTTGTGAAAATTTTTACATCACTTTTGGTGGCTTTTCTCTCCAAGTGTGGTATCAACTGTTCTATTCTAAACGTTATATTCTTTTTGCCATGTAATGGTAAGCTCTTCTACCATGTCCTGTCCATGTACTTTGAGCCTTCCATTAAAAATAAGACATTCTGGCTGAGAGATGGTCATTCTTCTGTATATTTAATCCTGCTTCAGTTTTAATAGTCCTAGTTTCTGGGAATGAGCCTTGGAGAATATTGCATGAAAACCTGTGAAATGGCACAATGTTAAATTCCAGCAGTCCTTTTGATTATGGAAATATTTAGTACTGCCAATGAAAGAATATTTATATCTCAGGGTTAAACTCTGGAGTCCTTGGTGCTTTCTGAGCTTGATTGTTTTCTGGGGTTTGCTTTCTACTTATACACCAGTGGCCTGGAGTATTCTTGATGGTTCCTTGATTAGTCTGTTGTTTACTGTTTGAAAGGGGGGCACAATGGCTCAGTGATTAAGAATGGTTAGCTTGTCAACTGAAAAGCTGACATCCCAGGTCTGGGATCTGAGCAACACACAACAGGGTGAGTTCCTGTTCTTTGCTCCAGCTCCTGCTCACCTAGCATATTGAAAGCATGCAAATGTGAGTTTTAGGTACTACTTTGGTGGGAAGGTAACAGCGTTCTATGAACCTTGGCATATAGTTATGCTGGCCATATGACCATAGAAAGGGACTTCTGACAATGTTGGTCCCTCAACTAAGAAATGGAGATAAGCATCATCCCCTAAAGACGGATATGACTGGAAAGGGGGAAATTTTCCTTTACCTTTACCGACTGTTTGTCTGAATTGGTAATTTTCTGATTGGAATATTGTTTACTGTTTGGTTGTTGGTCTAGTATTAATCCTGGTGTTAATTTGTACTTATCAGCCATGGTGGCGCAGTGGTTAAAGTGCAGTATTACAGGCTACTTCTGCTGCCTGCTGGCTGCCTGCAATTTGGCAGTTCAAATCCCACGAGGCTCAAGATTGACTCATCCTTCCATCTTTCCAAGATGGGTAAAATGAGGACCCAAAATTGTTGGGGGCAATATGTTGACTCTGTACACTGCTTAGAGAGAGCTGTAAAGCACTATGAAGTGGTATATAAGTCTAAGTATTATTGCTATTATCAAATATCTAGTAGCAATATGTCTATTTGTGGAATTGTTATTTTGATTCATTTTGATGCTCTTATGTTTTGTTTAGAGTAAGATATTATGGTATTATAGCAGGGATCTTCAAACCTGACAGCTTTAAGACTTCTGGACTTTAACTCCCAAAGTTCCTGAGCTAACATGACTGGAGGAGGAATTCTGGAAATTGAAGTCTACAAGTCTTATACTTGCCAAGTTTGGAGACCCTTGTATTATAGATTGGTATTATTTGATTGTTTGGATGTATCTTTTATACTTTAGTTTTGTATTTGTTTTTTTTAATCAAGGGAGCATTCTATTATTTTATCAGTATTGAAGAGCATTTTCTTAATGTTATTTTTATGTGTATGTCACTTTTTATGCTTTCTTTGTTGTTTGTCTTCCCCAACTTCCCTTTTTATTGTAATTTTGTATTTTAACTCTCTATCTTTGTCATTTAATTAAAAATAATTAAAAATTTCCAGCAATCTAGTTTGCTCTTGTGGAAGCTATATTCGAATTTACATTTGTGTTCACATCTACAAGGAAAGCCTTCATTTGGTCTGACATCTTTCTAATGTATTATAGTAATGCATCATCAAAAGCATCATCCTTCTGATAATATATTGCTGTGTTATATCATTAACATGACTTTGTTTGATAATATGCCCAGGCGCCACATCTTCTGACAGATGAACAGTAATAACAACAGCTCTGCCGCTGAAGAATGAAGAATGATGATGACAAAGCGCACAAGTTTCAGAAGGAACTGCCTAGGATAGCCATATCGTCTACAGCTGAATTTTGAGCACAGAAAAAGTCACGAATCAAGATGAAAAATAAAGAATACAACCCCACCACAGCAGAAATTTGTGAATTTGGACATTGTATGTGTTTGATCGCGGGAAAAAGAGACTCAAGACCAGTGTGACTTTCAGCTCTTTATTTGGTTCCTTGCATCAGTTCTAACCACGGAGCCGCGGCAGCCTCTTTTATAGCGGTTGTTTGTGGCTCGTTGCCAATGACGGCTCTTTGAATCTCCATCCTCCACCGATCTGGCAGGGCCTAATCAACAAGATGGCAATGCAAAACCAATTCAGGCTGCGCTTTTGAACGCAATCAGCAAGTGGGCATTTAATGGAACCAATCAGATAAAGGGGTATTTAAGTAGTTAATATAGAACAGCCCCTCCCCTCTTGTTCAGTCCGACCTACGTTACGTAGTCTGTAAGTAGTGCAGGGCTTCTATGGTTTCTAAACTTGACCTGTTGCAGCTCAGTTGTGGTGTTGTCTTCGGCTGGTTCGGATGGGATGCGGCTGTCCTCTCCTCCTCTTTCTTGGTGGAACCGTCTGCGCATCCCACCCAGTCTACCCGGGCTGTTAGTCGGGCTGCTGCCACTCCTGGCCTGGTCTCTCTGGCTGGTTTTGAGTCACGGCTTCGGCTGCCTCTTCGCACGCAAGTGGCCTCGTGTAGGTTTTCTGCTGGCCAGTTCCTTCTGCTCGAAAAAGTCTTCTGCCAGTCAAGTAGTTTTGGTTTCTAAAATGGGCCTTACCAGTGGTGTTTGTTGTTGTTTTTGTTTGCTGCTGTTTATTATTGGGTTTTCTCTTCGCCCTTTGATTTATGTTTGGGTTGATCTCCCCCCTCTCTGGTTTTGTAATAAGTCTGTTTGGTGTGGTCTCCTGAGTGTGTTGGTTGTTGTGCGTTCTTCGGGTTTGTCGGTGTTTCTTTCTATTCTTCCAGACCTTAGTTGGTCTATGTGACTCTTCCAGCTTTTCCTGTCCTCCGTTTCTAGTTGGTATGATCGAGGTCCCGTTAATTTGAGTTATTCTAGCTGGTATCCAAAGTGGGTCCCCGTTAGGTTTTTTTGCGTATACGCAGATCCCGCTGTTGTGAATGTTGCAAGTAATTTTACTAGTATGCCGAATATGCGTTCGCCGCGTCCATTTGTAGCCAGTTGAGGGGCGTGGTTTAGGGCATGTCGTATTCCAAGTTTGGCGAGGAATTTTTGAAATGACAGGCATTGTGAACTGCGGCCCGTTGTCTGAGATAACAAGTCCGGTAACGCCATGTGTTGCTATTGTTTTGGGGTCTACTAATTGTTTTCTTAGCTGTTTGATGACAGCTTCTGTCATGCGGTGACTGCATGACTGGTGACCTCCAACAGTTGGAGTAAGTATCGGACAATATTAAAAATGTAATAACCCGTTTGGGTCTGGCAAAATCTAATATGGATTCTGCGACGCAGGGCCGGCCCTGGGTGTCTCCACACTCCGAGGGTAGGTGGCAGGAGGGGGGGTAGGTCTGGACTTTTGGCATTTGTTTGCCACGTTCCCACCGCATGTCTCAATGTCTTTGTCCATCCCAGGCAACCAGGCATAACTTCCTGGCAGGGATTTCATTTTGACGATACCCGTGTGTCTTCATGTCAGTTGCACAACGTACTTTTTCCTGCATTTTTTTTGGGAAAAACAACTCTAACCCCCACAGTATACATCCTTCAATATCGATGCTTGCGGTTGTTGGGTTTTGGAAGGGTTTAAACGTGTTGCCATCATCGGTTTTTCCAGCACCCCTTTTCTAACCTCGTTAAAATCTGTGGCCAGTTGTCCTGTCTGCTAGGCGTCTCTTTTGCCATATGTCTGATGCGGTTATGGTAGGTTTGTGAAGGTGCCTGGCGCATTTTGTAGTGTGGACGTGGTCAAGTGCCGGGTTGTCTTCCAGGTCGCGTGCAGGGGAATGGCTCAGGGTGTCTGCGGTGTGATATGCTCTTCCCTGACCTATTGATTAATTGTAGTTATATGGCGGTCAGGAAATTCGGACCACCTTGTCATCCATGGTGACAATATGTTTGAGTGGCCTTGTTCCCATGCGAGTATTCCGCCAGGAGTGGCTTTGGTTAGTCAGTAACAGGTAAGAAAGTCTACTGTAGAGATACTCGTGGAAACGCTTTACTCTGGTGATGGCGCTGCTAGTGCCTCTCTGTCCAGCTGGCTAAAGTTCCTCTCTGTCTTGGACAACGTCTTGGGGTAGAAAGTGATTGGTGCTTCTCTCGCCATCCGGTAGTGTGTGGTTAGTATCGCCCCGACGCAAAAGGTGATGCGTGCGCTGTCAACTGTCAGCGGTAGGGTTTCGCTGTATTGAATAAGTACTGGATTTGGATTGTCAGCAGAATCTTTTATTCCTTGGCAAGCGCGGCTTCTTCTCGTTGGCGCCAGGTCCAGGTAGCTTTGTCTTATCGAGTAGTCTTTGCACTGGCTCCACTGTTGTTGCGCTTCTGGCACAGCAAAAGACATTATAAAAATTAATGAAGCTCTCAGAGATTGCCTTGTAATTCCTGTTTTGTTTTGTGGTCTGGGGGCTTCTTTTTATGGCTTTTTTTTTCTTTTGGTGAGTGAATTCCTTTTTGTCCTATTAGGTACCCGCAGGAATTCACTTTCTCGGTGGCCAGCTGGCAATTTTTCTTTTTTCCACCTTGAATCCGCCTCTTTAAATCTTTTTTAGGAACTTCCCTGAGGTGGCTTTCCAATTGTTTTTTTGTTCTTAGCATCTTACCAGCACATCATGCGAAGTAGGGTATCACCCTTTAATTCTTGGTAAAAGACATTCCATCAGGCTTTGGAAGCCCTCTGGGGCACCGCTGACCTTCAAATTATAAACCTGTTGGGCATTTAAAATGCCCCCTGTGAGTCACAATGGTTTTGTGCCTCCGCTTGTTTCCGATCAACGGGCAATTGGCTGGTATGCCTTGGCACCCGGATTGAGCTTTGTGGAAGATTTTTACTCGCCGCCCAGTGAAATGTAAGCATATGTTTTTGCACCACTGGGATGGCGGTATGCGCTTTGTTGTAGTGCATGGTTAAGGGTGGCCTTAATAGTCTCCGCAGATTTGTAGCAGATCCATCTGGCTTTATCAGGGTCCAATTGGGGGTTTCCCACCTCCCATGGGTCTATCAGTCCAGTACCCCCTGTGCGATAAGCTTATCCAATTGCTCATGCGAACTTTGGTTTGAGTGTGAATGGAACCTGCTGTGCTTTAAACCGGATTGGTGCTATGTTTTGGGTTCAAATTAAATGAAATAGGGGACCCTCGGTACTTGCCTAGCTTCCATCAAAACATGTCCCTCCTTAAAAACCCGCAAAGACAAAATTGACCTGGAACCAAGGCATATACGAAGTTGCGTTGTGCATCATGCCTTGGCCACAATACAGTTGGACAGACCAAATAAAGAATAAGTACCCGCGCTGGATGATACAAGACCAAAATGCAGTAAAAGCTGGAACACACCTCCTCAGTAGTCCCAACCACATGACAACGCAACAGGTCACAACATCAAAACTTCAATGGCACCAAAACCTAAAGCCCACTATAGAAAACCCCAGCCACAGAATCATCAGAGAAGCCATAGAGATTGAAAAAACACCTGAAAGCATGAATGAAGAGATGATTCCCACCAAGACTGTCCAATCATTTGAGGCCTGCACTCTCAAATAGAAAGATCTCCACACCACAAGCCAGTGCAAACACCCTGGGACAACCAGACTCCCTCTGATACCTCCAGCTCAAACACACGCCGCAAACCAGGCTACCCAGATGAAACCCTGGCTTGCGCTAATAGATAATAGCGCGTCCTTTCACGCGAAGCCAAGCTGCACGAAAGCTCCAAATAAGGAAACACCACTGGGAACGGGGTATGCGCTTGTTTAGTGGGCATGGTTAAAGGGTGGCCTTTTATAGTCTCCGCACGATTTGTAGCAGATCCATGCTGGCTTTATCAGGGGTCACAATTGGGGGTTTTTCCCCCTCCCATCGGTCTATTAGTTTCCAAGTACCCGGCCTGTGCGATGAGCTTATCCAATTGCTCATCGAACTTTGGTTTGAGTGTGAATGGAACCTGCTGTGCCTTTAACCGATTGGTGCATGTTTGCGTTCAAATTAAATGAAATAGGGGACGCCTCGGTAACTTGCCTAAGCTTCCCATCAAAAATGTCCACCACGTGCATTGTAGTTCCTGCTAAAGTTGTAGGCAACGTTTCAGCAGAATCTGGCATCTGCCATCATCAGGTTCTGTATGGAAGTGTGTCCTCAGCAGTTCCTCTGTTTATTTGAGGCTGGTCTATTTCTGATTGGCCTATTAACCTGCGGTTTCTGTGTTTCATTGGAACGTTGGATCTCTG
>BHFT01003007.1:0-16309 GCA_004320025.1 Laticauda laticaudata
TAACATCCCCGCTACATACTACCCACGTCCGTTCTTTTCCGTTCTTTTCCATTCTGTTTATGCAAATTTTCACCACTCTTTGGAGCGGATGACAACGGATGGAGCCACCCCTGAAATTTTCCTCGTCCGCTGTGTCCTTTATGCATATGTTTTTCGTCCGTCGGCCAATGGGACCGGACCTTTATATCTACAAAATGATTCTCGGATAGATTTGGGATGATAATATGAACTGTCAGAAAACAAATTAAGTAAAATATTATTATTTCCCAAAGCATGAAGGAATAAAAGTATAGTCAAATGATATTAATGTATTTAATATTTGATTAAAAACACGAGATTATATACAATGTAATTGTAATTGAAGACTACGATATGGAAGCACAAAACATTTTGTAAACCAACCGACACGCTATATGTATATATATGGAACATGGCTTGATGTTTTTATGTTTTGTTTGTTTATGTTTGTTTTAAAAACCAATAAAAATTAAAACAAACAAACAAACAAAAACCAGTAGAAATCTTCACATTTCTAGGCTCTATCATATCTCAAGACCTAAAATGGACACCTAACATCAAAAACATCATCAAAAAAGCATAACAAAGAATATTCTTTCTGTGCCAACTCAAAAGTTCAAACTGCCCAAAGAGCTGCTGATACAGTTCTACAGAGGAATTATTGAGTCTGTCATCTGCACTTCTATAATTGTCTGGTTTGGTTCTGTAACCTAACAAGACAGACAAAGACTTCAGAGGATAATTAGGACTGCAGAAAAAACAATTGCTACCAACCTGCCTTCCACTGAGAACCTGTATACTGCACGAGTCAAAAAGAGGGCTGTGAAAATATTGAAAGAACCCTCACATCTAGACATAAATTGTTTCAACTTCTTTCCTCAGAATGATGCTATTGAGCACTGCACACCAGAACAATTAGACACAAGGACAGTTTTCCCTGAATGCCATCACTCTGCTAAACAAATAATTCCCACAACACTGTCCAACTATTTACAAATTCTGTCTTACTATCACTATTAATCTTCTCATCACTCCTATCACCCATCCCCTCCCACTTGTGATTCTATGACTGTAACTTTGTTGCTTGTATTCTTACCATTTATATTGATTGTTTCCTAGTATGATTTGATTGCCTTTTTGTACCTTATGACTACCTAATGTTTCTTGATGAATGTATCTTTTCTTTTTATGTACACTGAGAGTATATGAACCAAGACAAATTCCTTGTGTGTCATATTACATTTGGCCAATAAAAAATTCATTCAGTCATTCATTCATTTATTCAAAAGCCAAGATTTTTATAGACTTTGAGAGCTGCAAGGGTAGAAACCTTAGGGATCTGATTTGCTGGCCAGTTCAGGAACCTAGGGAGGTCCAACCTTGGGAGCACATATGTTGCAAAGTCAAATAGGCCTATCAAGAGTCAGCAAATTGGGAAAGCCCATTTTGAAGGAAGTCATCAGCTGATGATGGGTTTTCTCTAGCTTTGTAAAAGCTGCACTTGGACTGTTATGCAAGCTGATAGGTGGCTTTTATTCTTTGGTTTAGAAGGGATGAAAGAGGGATTTACCTGGCATAGGGTGAGTCCATTTGGATCTCATACAATTAGACAAAGAGGTGAATTTGGTTTTGGCCCGGGTCATATTGAAAAGACAAAAAAGAAAAGAGTGCAACCTTCATCTTGTTTGCTAGGTTTATTTTCTCTTTTATAAAAGGGTTGTCTTTTTTTTTAAAAAAAAATTGCAAATAATCTTACAGCCGGGACACATCACTTTGAACTGCCATGTTTTACAAAGCACAGTTGCACAGAAAAATTATACCCTGGAAAACCCCAGATCCCAAACAATTGAAATCAATACATTTTATTCTTGAACTATTCTTCCAAGTTTACGAGACCCTTCTATTTTCTCAGTGGAGGACACACTTGCCTCCTGTTGCCAGATGCATGATTTTTTTTTTTAGGCAATTAACAGCCAAGGCAACCTGATAATGGTAAATTAACAACCTTAACTAATTGCTTTCCATCTGCAGTTTAGAGCCAGCAATTCCCTTCACATCCAGGACTTGCTTGAACAATGGCTAGAAGCAGAACACAATTTTTTTTTGAGTGAGACTGGCTATGAACTTCTAATGCCTGCAACATGAGGCACAAATTAAAAGTGTATTTCTCCTGATCATATTGTCATATACATTACTGCCAGTGATCAGGAAGGAGAGAGGCAAAACAAAGCAAAAAAAACCTCTGTCTTTTATTCATATGCTGCTGCAAAGCTGAAAATACAGATGTTGCTGCCTGATTCTCTTTGCATTAATGCTTTTTATGAAGGCTGCAGTCCAATTGTCATCCTCCCCATGAATAAGCTTCACTGAACTTAACTGGACCCACAGCTGATCATGCATTCATGGAAGCAGTCAGCTAACAATTTATCCAAAGATTCTATAGCAAATAATTATTTCCTGAGAGGATTTTGCATTGGCCAGAAAATAAAAATATTGTATAGGAGGACACAGTCAGATATGTTGATCTGAGCTGGGATTCATATATGCACACACACACACACACACACACACACACACATATATATGTAAGTACCCGCGAAAACTTAAAAACACACACACACACACACACACACACAAACATATGTGTGTGTGTGTGTGTGTGTGTGTGTTTAAGTTTTTTCGCGGGTACTTGCATGTGTGCTGTTCAGCTTCCTTCGGGTATTATCCCATGTCATTGTAATGCTTTTAAAGGTGTAGCAACGTTTCAGCAGAATCTCATCTGCCATCATCAGGCTTCTGTTATTGAGTTTCGTATGTGGGTCAACCTATCCAGCCATTTAGTTTTAAATTGGAGGCTAGCCTATTGCTGTTCAGCCAGAACGATTTTTTCTTCATCCTGATTGGTTGGGAGTCTTGGTCTGTGTTTATTTGGTCTTGAGTTTGTTTGATTGGTGTTTCTGGTGTCTTCTGTCTGTTTGTGGCTTTGATTGGCTGGCAACACTGTGTTCCTGTATTGGAGGCTTTCAGTGCAGCTTGGCTTCGAGTGAAAGGACGGCTATCATCTATTAGGAAGCCAGGTTTCATCTGGTGCCTGGTTGGGGTGTGCTTGAGTTGGAGGTATCAGGGGAGTTTGTTTGTGCCCAGGTGTTTGCCTGGCTTGTGGTGTGGAAATCTTTCTGTTTGAGAGTGCAGGCTTCCAAATGATTGACAGTCTGTGGAATCATCTCTTCTATTCATGCTTTCAGGTCTTTTTTCAATCTCTATGGCTTCTCTGATGATTCTGTGGCTGGGTTTTCTATAATGGCTAGGTGTTTTGGTGCCATTGAAGTTGATGTTATGACCTGTGGCTTTCATGTGTTGGACTAGTGAGAGTGTGTTCCAGCTTTTTACTGATTTTTGTGTTCATCCAGGCGGGTACTTATTCTTCATTTGGTCTGTCCAATGTATGTGGCCGGGCATGAAGCACAGGGGATGTCGTATTATGCCTTGGTTTTCCAGGTCAATTTATCTTTGGGGTTTCTAAGGATGGCTGCTATTTTTTTGTCTGTTTTGAAGGCAGTCTTGATGTGATTGCCTGTGTAGTATCTTTACTGATTTGTCTGTAGTACCTCTTATGAGTAGGCAGGACAGTTGTTCCATAGGTCTGTTGATCTTCTAGGTCTCTATTATGTCTTAGTGTGTTTTGTGGATCAAGCTGGTGATTTTGTTTTGTGGAAGCTGTTGGCCTGTCAGTACTTTAGTCAGGTGCATAGTTCAGTTTTATATGTGTCTTGTCTGCCAGGAGTTTTGGTTCTGGTGATTAGTGTTTTGGCCATAGAGTTTATCTGTGCTTGGTGTGGGTGGGATTGGGCGTTGAGGTAGCGTTGGTGTTGTGTGCTTCTGGTATACGTGTTCTGTCCTAGTGTGCCATCTGTGCCATCTACCAGAAGAAATGGAAGATGAGATTCTGCCGAAATGTTGCTACAACTTTAAAAGCACAACTACTATGACGTGGGATAATACCAGATGGCACACTGAAATAACTATGTCTCTAATTTCTGATTCTGAAGTGTTGACAGACATGAAAAAGCTTAAAATCACCCCCAAGAATTAAACTAAATTTAAAAGCAATATATTCCACATATTGTGAGTGCCAGTTCACTGAATACAAGTTCAACATTAAAATTTCATCAGGATTTTTTTTTTAAATAGATCAAAGTCTTGAGTTTCACATAATTAGTTTAAATGGGCCTATAATAATAGACTCTTGAAATTCTGGCAATGTTTCCTCTTCCATTCTTCTTATTCTAAGGTGAATGAAGACAAAGCCTTTTTTTTCTCACACTTTCTTGTTTTCCCAGGTCTTGTTCATGTTTCACTTTGCATTCCCTCTTGATTATATCATTAGTTCTTTGCAATTGGCATCAAATATTCCCAGTAATGAAATACAGTACAGATCATTTTTGTTCAAGCTATACTAATTTAAAATATTTGAATTAATGTATTATTCTCTGCCCTTTGGTTCAAACAAGGGTATTCCTAAAACACCTAACCTAACCACAAAGGCCAGGCAGACAAACACCGGGCATTTGCATTATGAAATAAGCTTGTTTAATTTAGGGAGAAATATGAAAATAGCAAAATATGCAGATAAATAGGTGACCATGAAGAAATATCATGAAATAAACTCTAGCTATCTGACGAACTGGTATAACCATTATAGCTTCAGACTGGTAAAAACCAGTTCTTACCTACCCTCACAGTAAATATGTTTAAGCAATATGCAAATCCAAGAAATCTTCTCAAAGAATCAATATATGAATTGAATTGAATTATTTATTATCATTGTATGTATATACACAGTATACATACAACAAAATTAACATAATACCCAGAGACCAGACTCAACATGCACACACACATGAAAATCCCCAAATACCTCCCCATCTGCCAAAATTCCCCAGCTCCTAAAAACACACAAGCATCCACGCAACAGACCAAGTACTACTGTCCAACAGCTCACTGATGGTGGTCAGTGAGCTGTTGCATATATGCATATATATTGTATACCCTTTATTTCCTCTTTTTAATAATCATATGAAAATTACTTAAATAAATCTACATGCTGGAGACAAATATATTGCAATCTTATTTTTACCTAGTGGTTTTCTCTTTTCTATGAATGCCTGAAGATAAATATATATATGTTTAAAAATAAAGGTGCACTCATTAATACTCTCCAGCTTGCTGTTTGTTTAACTTGGGGTCGTTCCCTAACAGTGTGCTCAGAATTTGGTCTCCAAACCAGAGTGAAAATGAATGATCAAGAGAATTGATTTTCATCCAAATTGCAACATGGTTTTTTAATAAGAAGTCGGAGTAACTTTGAGGAACAGGAGGGACAGTTGAGATCAAGGCAATGGTCAGGTAAAACAGTCTAGGTTTGGAGCAAGAATAAAATTTGAGAAAGTGTCTCAAACATGTCCCTCCCTACTTCTCATGAAGATAAAAACTGAGAACAGGAAGCATATTTAGACTTGCAAGATTCTGTTATTGAAATCTTGAAATAAAATATTAGCATTCTTAACTCTGGCATCCTAGTCTGATCTATCATGAAGAGCTGACAGGTTTTTAAATGCCTTAGAGGAAATTATTTTATTTATTTATCTAATTTATATAACCATCCTTTTCATAAACAGGTGACCTTGGGAGGCACATTACAAAAATAACTATAATTATCTAAATTATCCTCTGCATTTCCCTGTTCGGATTTATATATATCAGTTTTCACCTTGTATTAACATGTTTCAGGGAGCATCTCCCAAAATCATTCCTATATGCAAAAAAAACCTTATGCAATATTGACAAACATTACCCTAAATTACCTACTAATGAGCTTATTGGAGTTGGAATCACTTGGAAAGTATTTTGAAAACTATAGTGGAGAAATGATCTACTTCCCATGGATAGGAAGCATTAAAAAGAGAGAAAGCTTTTTTTAACATTTTACATCCTGTTTGCATCGGTAAGTGCAGTGGGACCGGGCCTTAACTCTATAAACCCCTCAGAGAGTGCTGTAGTGTAAAACACTATGGGGTAGTATATGAGTCCAAGTGCTATTGCTGTTGCTATTAATATAAGTATTTTTAAAACTGGATGGTGTTGCAGTTTTGTTTTCCAATTTGTTCACACAAAGTAAATTGATGTGGTGGGGAGCAGTTATTAAAATTTGAAAGATTTATACATAGAGTACTTACTAGGTAAAGTTTAAAATGAAAATAAATGAGTTTTCTTTCCTGAATTAAAGAAATCCAGAATCCCAACTTCAGATTATCATTAAAATAACTTCAAAGTATGCGGGGAAATGACAGATAGATATGTTTATATACTTCCATCAAACTTCTATTTTATGTACTTCTAATAATCTCAAATAGTAATTACAACTCTTTTAGAAAGATGGGTGCTTTAGAAATATGAAAAATAAATATTAAATAATTAAAAAAATAAGTGGAAACCTGTTTCAGTTTATTATGCATAGTTTTACAATATTATCAGGCTCTAATAAACACCATGCCAGACAATGAATTTAAAAATCTTTCTGCAGTTAGTTTTTTGTGAAGAGAATACAAGATTTATATAGCTAGGTATACCACAATACTCTATCTTACTACTAATAATAATGTAGTAAGCATATATAATGTAAAAAGTTATTCCCTAAATCTAGCCTTCTATGAGTTCTCACTGGGTTCAGTTGGAAGTGGTTGAACAACTACTATAATTTGCCAAACTAATTATGTTTGCTTTCACTGATGCAAAATCAAGTTCTGGAAGAGTTCCCTTTGGTGTCATTGGAGAAAAATCAGCCTAGCCAAATGCATGGAAGTATACCTAACTGTTGGTCTGTGAAGTTAGTATACTGGTCTTCAAAAGTGACAAACAACTGCACATAATCCAGAGCTGGTCATAGTCCAACACCAAGTAAAGATAACATTGCATTGTCTAATCATGCATCTGCAGCTTAATTGACTCAAATACTCTTCGGCAAGCAGCCTGTATCATTGAACAATATAAAATCTGGCACATATAAATATCAACTACAACAACAGTTGTAGCTGCAGGACTGTTAATCATAAAATTAATGAAGAGTGTTGGATGAAGGATGCTACCCTGTTTCTCCAACAATACAGCCTCCCCCAATTGGAAGTCCTAGCATGTTTTATAGCCATGAAATAAAATTAAGCCCCTCCCCCCAAATTAAGGCCTATATTAAAACATGCGAAATGGGGGGGAATGGTGGGGGGGCTTGCCATTAGGAAGTACTTTTGTTGCGCACCCGGATATGGTGATGCCTGCGTTGATCCCGATACGAAGTGCTCCACCAATGTCGAGGTCAACATCCAAGCTGTCACCGCCCACCCGCCCGAAGATGCGGGGTGGGGGAATTAAGTCACCCCAAAAAGACAACCTAGCCATTTTTTCAGGGCTCAAAAAAGAAATAAGACCCAGCCTTATATGAGAAACACGGTAGCTAATATTTCATCATCATCCAAAGATCAGGTTATTGAATAACATAATAAATGATTACAACTGTTAAAATGTCCAATAAAAAAGCTAAAGACATATGCAGTGATATGTGTGCACACTCACCGCATCTCACGTATATCACAGACATCCTAAAGTAGCAAAAACCCTAGGACAGATTATGTTTCAAAATATGCAACAAACATTTATTTGTTTTATGAAACTGTGCAGAGTCAACTGTAATCCTCTTGGGAAAGCAGTGGATAGCTGTACATCACCGTTAAAAAAATCTTATCTTGGGAGTCTCTTGTTTTGATGAGTCCCATTGATAGCTTCTCAAGACACAGCTGAAGATGTAAAGATTTTCTAAAGACTGCATATTTTCAGCAATTGGGTAGGTTCATAATAAAAGGACTGGTTTTTCAATGAGCTGTTAAGGCTTTAAAAGTCAATGCCAACCAGGCATTACCAGGCTTACATTGTGCTTGGTAAGCTATTGACAGCCTGTGCTTATCATTCAATGCAAGCATAAAATTATTTTACTGTACAATTAACAGCTTAGCTGCCACATTTCATACACAGAATATGTTGTAGTACTCAAAATGCCAAATAAACATCATAACCAACAGCAAATCTGACAGGTTCAGAAAGAGCTGCACTATGTGCACCAGTTCAAAAACCTTTTGTACCATGGCCATCATCTGCAAATCTGCATAACTGTTCTGGGCTGTTAGAAATGGGCTTAATATCAGTCCCTAAATTCAGTTCCTATTTGTCTCATCTGGGTTTACTTTTGACTTGTCCTCCTCATCCAACCTTTTGAAATAGACAACATTCAAACATTTCCTTAGAGTTAGATGGTTAGGAGCTACACAATTGGCTTTGTAATACTAATGACATCCTATTCCAATGTTCAAAATATTGCTCCAATGTCTTCATGTCAAAGCTGAACAAATGCCAAACACCCAAACACCAACACTTGGACATGGCTCAAAGGAAATAATAACCAGTGCTAGAAGACAACATTTCTGAGGCCCAATCCAGTTTCCTAGATAGATCTAACACCAAGGTACTCAACCCATTGTTGGAAGGAAAATCCATCTAATTCAGTTCCAAGCTGGGAGAAAGACATTGGAAACAACATGGAAGCTGATTAGTTTTTTGAAATAAGAACATTTATTAATGAACAGAGCCACCATGGTTTGTCGTTCTGGGTCAGCTGAATAATTGGTTTGATGAGTACAAGCATTTTTATAAGTTTCAGAAATGCTACTAGGGGGTTTGTGCAGTGTCTGAAATGCTCTTCAGAAATTGTTCAATGTAGTGAGATCTGTGTCTTCTGCTAAACAGTAGTGGGTTAATCCAATTATGTTTTTTTTTTTATAAAGAATTTTATTAATTTTTAACAAACAAACATAACATACATAACATAAAAACATTCTCATATATGTCTTTCGGCTGATGGTCGCGTTTGGTTTCATAAGTTTTGTGCATTCATATTTATTAGTGTCATAATTATATTGCATAACAATTTATATTATCAATCCATATCCTGATATTACTAATCTTTCATTCTTTATGGATAATCAATACTTTAAACACTTTATTCTATACAAATCAAATAATCATAACAAATTAATCCTAAAAAAAAAAGAAAAAAAAACTCTTTATAATATAATATCTATATCTAATATCTTATCATCTAGCCATTGGGTAAAAAAGATCCCAAATTTCATAAAATTGTTTATCTTCTTGCTCTCTAATTCAAATGTCAATCTACTCATCTCAGCACATTCTAATATTTTCCTTAATAATTTCTTCCTGTAGTGGTATATTTCTCATTCTTGCCATATTTTAGCAATACATCCTTAGCCGCTGTTATATCATTTACAATCAAAATATTCAATTCTTTAATTATATGTGTCAGGTAGAATCCAATAAAAAAG
Source organism: Laticauda laticaudata (assembly GCA_004320025.1). Lineage (NCBI taxonomy): Eukaryota > Metazoa > Chordata > Lepidosauria > Squamata > Elapidae > Laticauda > Laticauda laticaudata. The sequence goes on from BHFT01003007.1 coordinate 9,465, forward strand.
TCTCTGGTTTCAGTCCATGTGTTTCTTTGTCATTTTTTCCAACCATATGTGAATTTTAGTCCAGTATTTTCAGCCTCCTCACAAGTCCACCACATATGATAGTATGAGCCAGGTTACTTGGTGACATTTCAACATTTTTCAGATTTAGTTCTTAACATTCTTGCTATTCTTGTCAGGGGGAAGTGCCACCTGTAAAAATCTATACAAGTTTTCTTTATATGCTGTTGACATTGTCATTTTATAATTTGAGACCATAATTTTTGCCATTTCTCTAAATCAATTCCATAATCCAAAAATTTTTTCCCCAAACAATCATAGTTTCTTTAACTTGTTCTTTTCTTAAGTTAATTCCCAATAAATAACCATATAATTTTTTAATCACTTGGTCATCAGTACCCATCAATATCTTAATCTAATCAGTCTGTTATCAATAAAATCCTTCCATTTTAAATCTTCATCATATCTTGAATGTATTTGCGCATATGAAAACCATTCATCTTTAACCTTGTTCCTCAGTTTTGGATCGATTTAAGTCCACCCTTTTCATCTAACAATTCCCATATCTAACTGTTTGTTCCTTTTTTATAAATCATAGGATAGGAAAATGCTTCAATAGTCGATAACCAAACTGGAATTTCAAATAACATTGTTTTTTTATCTTTTCCCATTTAACCACAAAGACTCTCGATATATAATGTCTTCTAAAATACCCTGTGTTTTAGTTCCCTTGTACCCATAAAAAGCATGCCAGCCCAACAGTAAATCATGGCCTTCTATGTCAACAATCTATTGTTTTCTTAATGTTATCCATTCTTTGACCCACATCAAACTTGCAGCTTGATAATACAGTTCCCAATTAGGCAAGCCAAACCTCCTCTAATTCTACGCATTTGTAAAGCTTTAACTTTATTCTCGCTCTTTTACTTGCCATATAACTATTAACTGATTTTATTTAAATCTTTCAAAATAACTTTTCCAAGTCTCTATTGAGATTGTTTGAAAGAGAAATAAATTCTAGGTAAAATATTCATCTTAATTTGTTGAAATTCTCCTATTAATGACAATTGCAAGTTTTCCCATTTTTTCAAATAATAATTATCTGTTGTTTGAGTTTATATAATTATTTTTTCTTTTAATGTGCTTACATCTTGCCGTCAAATATATCCGCAAATACTTAACCTTATTTGTAACTTGAATTTCAAAAGATCTGTCAGTTCTTCTCTTTGTTTCAATAAGCATATTTTTTGTTAGATTTTTGTTTATCTTTGTTTATCTTCAAGCCAGCCATGCTCACCGTATGTCTCTATCTTTTTCCAATAACTTTGGAGCCGTTTCTACGGGTCTTTCCAGAATAAAAGCTAAGTCGTCAGCAAAGAGCTTGTAGTTTAAATTCTTCTTTTTAATTTTCATTCCTTTTATACTTTATCATCCCTAATATTTCTATTTAACACTCTCCAAAGTCAATACGAATAACAAAGAAATAGAGGAACCCTTGCTTGTGCCTTTTCTATATTAATAAGATCTGTAATTCTCCATCCTCATTACATTTGCTGTCTGTTTATTACTATATGGCTTCTATTGCTTGAATAAATTTTCTGGCAAAACCCATCTGTTCCAGACAGTAACAGCATAAATCTCCAGTTCACACTTGTCAAAATGCTTTGTTGAGCATCTAGAAATATCAAAGCCATTTGCTTTCAGGATGAGCCTCATAGTAGATCAAGGTGTCCAAAATTACTCTCATATTGTCTCTAATTTGTCTCTTTGGCAAGAATCCATTTTTGATTTGAGTGAATAAAATTATTTAAATATTTTATCAGTCTTTCTGCTAGTATTGGAAGCGGATCAAGTAGCCAGAGTCGAAGAAATATTGGTTATAATCTGCATTCATAAGATAGGTCTATAGTTCTTAATTTGCAGCGGGTCAGCCTCTTCTTATTGGAATAAGTGTAATATAAGCCTCTATCCATGTTTTTGGGTATCATCTTCTTAAACGATAACTTCATTCATCAACTTCTAGAGAGTGGGATACTTAATGATTCTTGAGAATTTTTTTTATAGAATTCTGCCGGAAGCCCATCTGTGTTTCACTGGTGCTTTCCCCATTATTGTGCTCTTAAATGCTGATCGTTTAATTCCTTCATTGATATATTACTTTCTAAACATTTTCTTCCAGTCTCTTTAGGTATTACTTTGGTAAGTTAACATTCCTGTAAATACCTGTTAATTTATCCTCATCCAAATATTTCTTCTTGTTTATAGAAATATCGCCCTACTAAAACATCTTGAATAATTTTCTTTTGTCTCCTTATACCTACAAACAAACGTGCTGGCCTTGACCTCATACTACTTAGTTTCAATATTTTCTTGATTCCTTCTCCTTTCTCAATTTATATATCTACCATCTACCCGGTTTATTGCATCTTAAAATAAATTCTGTTAAGTTTCTCATGTTTCTGCTGCCAGTTCTTCTTTCCCTAATTAATTCCATTTTATCTTAATTACATCCAGTTTCAATTTATCAATATCTTTTTTCTGTGCATTTCTGTAAGTTCTTTTTCATGCCAATTGATGTTTTGTGAAGGTCATGTCCGTTCTTATCATCCAATCACCTGGGAACTGAAAGGTATTTTTTTGGAAGATATAGGCTGATCCGAGTCTTTCTTAATCGGCCACAAAAATACTCTGCTGAGGGGGAGGGGCTATAGAAAGACTGAGGTCTGCTTTTTCCTTTAAAGAGCATGGCTTCTCCATATTCTCCTTTTGGGAAATATAATCTGCCTTTTTAATAATTTCCCAAAATATTCATTCTGTCTGGGAGTGGTGTTGGGGACTTCTCAATACACCATCTTATTAGTGCCAGGCTTCAAGCCAGGTTGAAATGGTTCCGAGATAATCAATATACAGGGTAAACTCGAAAAAATTCAGAATATTGTGCAAAAGTCAATTTATTTCGTAATTGCAACTCGAAAAGGAGAAACTAATATTATGAGATAGAGCTCATTAGCATCCAGAAGCAAGAAAGTTCAAGCCATGATTGTCATACATTGTGATGATTATGGTCTTACGAGCTCATGAAAACCCAAATCAATCTCAGGAAAATAGAATATTGTGTGACAAGTGGTAACAATGTTTCTAGAGGCTCAGAGTATCTACCACTCTAAATCAAGCTAATTAAGCCATAACACCTGCAAAGGATTCCTGACCTTTAAATGCGTCTCGCAGGTCTGGCTTTCAGTAGGAAGCACAATCATGGGAAAGAACTGCTGACCTGACAGTTGTGCAAAAAACCATCAATTGGCAACCCTCCATAAGGAGCGGAAAGCATCAAAAGGTAATTGCAAAAGAAGTTGGATGTTCCCAAAGTGCTTGTATGCAAAGCACATTTAATAGACAAGTTATTGCGGAAGGGAAAATGTGGAAGAAAAAGGTGTAACAAGCAGCAAGGGATGACCGCAGCCTGGAGAGGATTGTCAGCACAAAAGGGCCCTTTCAAAATCGTGGGGACTTTCCACAAGGAGTGGACTGAGGCTGGAGTCAGTTGCTATCAAGAGCCACCACACATAGACGGATCGCTGGACATGGGCTTCAACATATCATATTCCTCTTGTAAGCTGCTTCCTGAACAACAACAGCACAGGAGGGTCTTATCCTGGGCGTGAAAAAAAAAAACCAGAAACTGGTCTATTGCTCAGTTGGTCCCAAAGTCGTTTTTCTGATGAGAGCAAACTTTTTGCGATCTCACTTTGGAAACCAAGGCACCCCAGAGTCTGGAGAAAATGGAGAGGTACACACTGCAAGATGCTTGAAGTCCAGTGTGAAGTTTTCGCACATCTGTGATTTGGAGAGCTATCGTCTATTCTGCTTAGTGTTGGTCACTGTACTTCATTAAGTCCAGGTCCAATGCATGCCATTCTACAGCAGATTTTGGCAGCCACTTCATTGCTTCATTTCGGCGATGAGCTTGTATGTGGGATGCTGACTTCATTTTCGCAGCCAGGAATTTGGCCACCTGCCCACACTGCCAAAGGCAACCAAAACCGGTTCAATGACCGGGGGATTACTGTGCTTGATTGGCTAGCAATACTCACCTGACCATGAAACACCATAGGAGAGAATCTAGCGGCATTGCCAAAGCAAAGATGAGCGACCATGAGACTGATATAATGCAGAAGAGCTGAAAGGCTGCATTGAAGCAACCTGGTCTTCCAATAACACCACAGGCAGTGCCACAGGCTGATAGCTTCCATGCGACCACCGCATTGAGAGCATAATCGCTGCAAAAAGGGCCCAAACCAAGAGTCTGCAATACATATTGCATGCTTAGTATACTTTTCAGAGGTTCGACGTATTATTATGTCACAATCCTTGTTTTTATCTGATGTGCAATGTAATACTTTATTTCTGAGATGTGTAAGATTTGGGGTTTTCATGAGCTGTAAGCCAATAATCATCTTACATTAATCGACAAAATCATTGGCTCTTGAACTATCTTGCTTTGCATGTAATGAGTCTATCTCATATATTAGTTTCTCCTTTTAAGTTGCATTACTGAAATAAATGAACTTTTGCACAATATTCTAATTTTTCAAGTTTCACCTGTATTTTCAGGTAAATGTGATGCTGAAAAGCCACTCCCTTCTCCATCACTTTTCTAAGAAACTGCATGTTTGAAACTGTTTTCTAACTATATATGACTTCTGAATCAAGGAATGGGTTCTTCAATAGAGGATTTATTAATCCTTTAGGAATGTGCTTGAATGAAAAAAAATCTCAATGAATTACTACAGAAACTGAAAGGAGAAGAAGGCCAAGAGAATTGCTATAAGTCATTGGTCATTTGTACAGAATGACAATAATAGTCTCAAATCTGTAGCTGTATATCTCTCTTTCTCCTTCTTATCTCCTTCCTCTTCTACTAACACCTCGAGGAGAATTTTAGTATGTGATCCATAGTTCTCAGAGTGGAATCTTCAGCCTGGTAAATGCATTCATAGAAACATACTGTTCTGCACCTGCAAAACAAGTTTGTGGCCACAGTACTGACTACAATTAAATAGTTGCCAGATGCTTTATTATTTGCCCATTCTTTGCAATCTGCATTTTTATTGCTATGTTCTGATAAACAGGATTTACCTGTACTGAATTTTAAATCCTGAATTGCATTTGCCTTACTACTCATAACATTCTTGTATCCTGAGCCAGGAAATAAATTTTAAAAAGCTTGGCATCCAGGATATTAAATGAATAACTTAAGTTTGAAAATAATAAAAATGTAAGTACTTTGTTGAATACCATTCCTACAGGGTTTAATAGTTCTGCTGTAAAAAAATTAGCAGTGCACTGGGAAAGGCACTAATACTGAGTTACTTATTTTTTCCAATCATAATTAAATATTTAGTAATGTATTGGAAAACTAGTCATTGACTTGTCCAAATAGCCTAAAGCAGAGAAATGTGGAATTGGATGAATCTGTTTTGGCCTCCAATATCTCTTACAGTTTTAGGGATATAATTTTACATATGTGGCTGGAATAATTCACACATTATATAAAATAATCTTCTCTCAAATAAACTTAGGCTGGAATGAAAAGGAATTACAACTTTATTCAGATTTCTTTTAATAAGATTTTGTACATTTGTCAGATTTTGTACATTTCTTAAGAAATAGCACACAAAAAAACAAAAAAAATAGCACAAAAGATGTTGGAGAATTAATCTTAATTGCTCTATGCTCCTATATGCATTGTAGACAAGACCACTTTGTAGCTTCCAAGAAAATCCTTCCCCTCATTTCCTTCTGCCTCACATATTCCATTTTCACATCGGCAAAAAAGAGGCTAAGTCTACCCCATAGTTTTCTATTTCAGGGATGGTGTACATCAATATTCATTATCTCCCACCCAAAACAGTCTTTTTCCTGACTTCCAAAGATGATTATAGTATGCAAATAATTCAAATGATAGCTTCTTTTGCACCTTAGCCTGATATGTCAACATTGCCAAGGTTCATATTGTCCAAACCTCTGGCAGACTACAATTATAGATCACTTGTGATTCAGTATCCTTCCCTGTGCTGCGGTTTTCTATTCTTCAAAATGTCAGTTGTTCTGTAACACACTAAATCTTCATTGCCTGACTATCTGCTCCTTCAATTGTTCTCCTTTTCTAAGAGCAGACCAGATGCTTAGCTCTCTCCTTATTTATTTTATTTTATTTTATTTTACTTTATCTTATTTTATTTTAATTAACTATCCATATTGTCACAAGGAAACTTTCACCATTATTATCTTTCAGTTGTACACAGAATTTTCACTACTGCATTTAGTGTGACATTCCACCATTGCATGGAGCTTCTAGTTGGGTCTTTGTCTACATAAATCTCTGTTTCACCTCTTTTGCTATTCTTTTTTGGTCTGTTTTGGTTCCAAACTGATCATTAACTAGTCTCTGATCACATGAAGTGTTTAATACTACTTTATGTCCTGGTAAGACCACACTTGGAACATTGCATCCAACTTTGGTCATCACAATATTAAAAAGATGTTGAGATTCTAAAAAGAGTGCAGAGAAGAGCAACAAAAATGGACTTTTGGTTTGCAGGGCTTCGGCAGCAGACAGGAATCCATGATCGTGCACGGTTTCTGCCTGGGTGCGCCAGGGGCTAAGCTTCGGGGCTAAGCCACCCCGTACAGGTCAGTGAAGATGGGGAAGATTCCAGCAGGGTCGAGGAAAGCCGCATCTTTCCTCCCCAACGGGCTAAACTCCCTTTCCCAAAGGTGGTAGAGCGGCGGTCAGAAATGGCCGCCTCAAAGAAGCCCTCATCCAGAAAAGAATGTGCAGGAGG
>BHFT01003009.1:0-39355 GCA_004320025.1 Laticauda laticaudata
CAGCTGCAGCGGATGTGAGTTGAGGGGATGTCCAGAGGATGCAGAGAGGATACAGCGGACGTTTAACGGATGATAACAGACAAAGAACGTTTGTTGCCCATATATGTCGCGGATGTACATCGTACGGTACGTGGTGGAAAGTTCATCCATTCACAAAGTTTTGTGCAGCTCAAAACTTCTTGCCTGGATGAAATCTCAGTGGATGGATGCTCGAGTGATAGAGCGTATGAAACACGTATGCAATGAGTACACAACGGATGCATAGCACTCTCCAACGGATGGCAAGCTTTTTTTGACGTTTTATATCCTCTTTGTATGCGTAAGTGCAGTGGGACCGGGCCTTTACTCCTTGCCGGCATGGCACTCCTAATAAAGAATTGGATTTTTCTTACGAAATGGCTTGACGCATTGGCCGGCACCCTGACATCCCTCTTATTAGTATTGTTATTATGATTATTATTAGTCTACATTGCAAAGCTTAGCACCAGAGGCAAAAACCTTATATTTCTTATGTGTCTAATGACACTTATGTGTCTAATCACACTTAGCCAAATAAAGTATAATATTCTTTTATCCTAAATTTTTAGACCAAATTATCATAGATTTTGTGACTGTTTCTTCTTTTAATATGTAATCCAAAAGATATTTATATGTTTTACTAATTGTTTTGTTTTCTTCTCCTAGCCATATTTTAACTAATTCTTGTGGGATCATTTTAAAGCCAAATTGTTGCTTATCTTTTTTATAATGGGTTTGTATTTGTGCAAAGGGCCACCATGCTATCTCCTTGCCTTGAATTTGTATTTGGTTCCTATTTTTTAGCTCTCCAGTATCATGTAGTAAATCTTTATACCTGACAATATTTTTGACAATATTTTCATGATCCAATAGATTTGGATATGTGACTTCTTCCAATGTAGATAGCCACAATGGAACCTTTGGGTAGTGGTTTTTTAAAATCTTTCCCCAGATATTGAACAACACATTTCCTAAATGGTACCTTTGGAAATATGAATGTTGTTTAGATTTTCCATCCCACATGAAGGCGTACCAGCCAAGTTGGAGATCAAAACTTTCTAATACTAATAGCATTCTATTTTCTAATTTAACCCAATCCTTAAGCCAGTTTACTATAGCAGCATCATAATATAATTCAAAATCTGGAAGTCCTGGAGGCAAATCCTCCCCTTTTTTCTTGGCATCCAGTAATAATTTATATTTTTCACTCTGCGTTTTTTCCTTTGCCATATAAGAAATTTAATGAATATACAATTGTTTATAATTCTACAAAAAATTATTCCAACTTGACTAGGCACTGTCTGAACAACGCAGGGGAACATAACAGGTTTGCAAAATATCTCATTTTCTACCTGTCGAAAACGTCACCTAGTAGCGATAACTGCCCAATCTTGGGCACCAATATATCTAAATCTGTTATCAACTATTTTGTGTTATTAACTTTCATTACTTTCATCTGTTTGTTAATCAACGACTCCTCTGCAGTGTCAACCAGACTTTCCTCTAAGAATTTTTCTTTATTTTACCACCTGCATACACTCAATTTTATTTGCTCATTCTTTCCCTTTCTGCTCCTTTGTACAGTTTTTTTTGCAACACTTTTGTTTTTCTTCATAATTTTAACACTGCCACCCTTTCCATATTCTTCTATTTCTCTAGGTAGTTTAGGGCTTGTTTTCCATAAGGGTTCTTCTGAATATACAATACCATTCAATCATAAGGCCAAATGCCTGGAGTTTGATATTCTTTTAATTTTTAGTCCTCTAATCTCTTGATTTTGCCTAATTTGTGCTAAGAGAGTCTCTTCTGCCAATATATATAGTAGAGAAGCTCGGGGGCAGCCTTGTCTTACCCCCTTATTTATCTTTATGATATCTGTATTTTCCCCATTTATTAATATTTTTGTGGTTTGCATGTTATAAATTGTCTTAATAAAACCTATAAAATTTTCACCAAATTTCATGCCTATCAGTTGTTTAATAAGGAAGTTCCAATTCGGGTGGTCAAAAGTCTTCTGGTCGTCTAAAAATATCAATGCCATTGTCTTGGCTGAGTGTACTTCATAATATTCTTATATATCCATAATGGTTCTTGTATTTTTTTTAATTTTCCTATAGGGGAGGAAACCATTCTGATCAGTGTGGATAATTCTACTTAATAATCTTTTTTAATCTTTCTGCCAATATTGTAGCCATTATTTTTTAATCTACATTTAAAAGTGATATTGGTCTATAGTTTTGAATTTTTTGTGGTTCTGATTGTTCTTTATAAATAAGGATAATATATGCTTCCAACCATGATTTAGGCACGTTAGCATTTTCCAGGACTTCATTGTACAAGTCCACCAATATCTCCTCTATTATTTCTTGGAATTCCTTATAGAATTCCGAAGGAATTCCATCTGGCCAGGGGTCTTATTTGCTTTTTGTGTTCGAATTGCCTTCCTAATATCTTCTATTGATATTTTATTGTTCAAATTTTGTTTCTCTTCATCAGAAATTTTGGGCAAGTTTTCTTTTCATTCAAATATTGATCAATAGATTCTTCTGGTATTTCTTCCTGTTTATACAATTTCATTAAAAACTCCTATATATTGTGACTAATAACATCTTTTTCTGATTTACATTTATTTCTATAAAGAGCATTCTCTCTTCTTTATCTTTGTATATTTGTTTATGTTGCAACCAATTCTTTACATATACTACAATACCCCCCCTTTGTTTTGTTTGCAAGTGCCGAGTACATTTTACCCAAATTTATATTCTTTAAGAGGTCTGCTTGATTGTCGAGAATATGCACTCCTGGTAATACCCAGGTTGATCCAGAAGCTATTGGAGGAATGAGCGGAATTGATATTGGTCGCCCCTTACTGGCCCAGGCGAACGTGGTTCACAGATTTACAGGACCTGTCGAGAGAACAACCTTGGAAAATTCCACCGTCGAAGATTTCCCTCTCCCAAGGGCCGAAACTTCACTCGAACCCACAGTCAAGCCGTATGGAGGTTGAGTGGAGCCGTTTAAAGGCCCAACAAATTTCAGAGGATTCTATTGCCACTATTCAATCATCCAGACGGGCCTCAACAAATCGTACATATGAGGCCACGTGGTCGGCTTTTTGTCGCTGGTGCCAGGGGTCTAAGATTGACCCAACTGCTCCATCAATAGGACAATTATTGGGGTTTTTTTTACAGGAGGGGTTGACCAAGGGCCTATCTCCAAATACGTTATGTAGACAGGTGGCGGCCTTAGCCTCAGTGATAACCTGGGGTGACCTCCGTTCCATAGCACACATGTCCGCAGTTTTCTCAAGGGTGCTGCAAACTTACAACCTCCTGTAATTCACCACTATCCCACCTGGGATCTCAACAAGGTGTTAACCGCTCTTACAACTGGTCTGTTCGAGCCTCTAAGAACCACTACTCTTAAATTCCTGACATATAAGGTGGTCTTCCTAATTGCAATCACATCAGCTNCACTGCTATCCCACCTGGGATCTCAACAAGGTGTTAACAGCACTTATAACCGGTCCATTTGAGCCTCTAAGAACCACTATTCTTAAATTCCTGACATGTAAGGTGGCCTTCCTAATTGCAATCACATCAGCTAGAAGAATTTTAGAATTGGCGGCATTGTCAATGCATAAGAACCTGTGTGTGTTTCATGCGGACAGAGTGATTCTCCGCTTGGATCCATTGTTCACTCCTAAAGTAAATTCAATCTTCCACAGAGCGCAGGAGTTGGTCCTTCCAAATTTCTGCTCAAAACCATCCCATAGGCTGGAACATCAATGGCATAGACTTGACGTGCAAAGGGCCTTACGCATCTATCTAGACCGCACAGCGGCATTTAGAAAATCTGAGGCTCTGTTTCTATCTTACAACCCATTTACTTTAGGACAAAAGGTGTCATCCACGACCATCAATAGATGGTTGAGAGCCACCATAGCTAAAAGTTATGAATGCCAGTCCATCTCAGTTCCTAAGGGCATTACAGGCCATTCAACAAGGAGTGTGGCAACATCAGCAGCATGGGCCACACAGGCCTCCATAGATGAAATTTGGAGAGCGGCAACTTGGGCTTCACCATCTCCCTTTGTCAGAAATTATAAAATTGAGGCCTATGCCTCAGCGGATGCTTCATTTGGCAGAAGAATCCTGCAGAGGGTCCACAAAATATGGGAGTGGATTTTGTTCCAGATGGAGTCCCTCCCTAAGGACAGGCCAAGCTTTGATATGTCCCACCTCTGGATGTTCTGAACAACTCATGGAAGAAAGGGTGTTGGTACTTTACCTGATACGCCCATTCTCTGTGAGCTGTGAAGAGCATCCAACCCCACCCTTTTTCTTCTGTCTGGTGGGGTTCCGTTCCAGTCAGGGATCTAGATTAGGTGATGACTTCCGGACTTTGGCACTCAGTCTTTGCAAAACTGGGGGACGCTGAGGAGGAGTTCCATGGGGGAGGAAGAGCATTCCAGAGTTTTAAGCCCTGCCTTTCCAGAAGAGACGGAAGCACCTCCCATCTCATCTCTGGATGCTCTTCACAGCTCACAGAGAATGGGCGTATCAGGTAAGTACCAACGCCCTTTCTCTCACTTCATTATGCTAAAAATCCAAGAACCTTGAAACTTAAAAACCAGAGAAAGGGTGGAAGAGAATTAGCCAGTTGCTTTTAAAACATAAAAGTTGCATCATTTTATGAGAAATAGCATCCATGAGTTATTTTTATTGGGGGCTTAATAGATCTGAAATGTGACAATTTCAGCAAGATGACACACTCAACTTTTTTGTTAGGTAGAATTGGATCACAAAGCAGACCTTTGGTAATAAACTCAAATTGTAAGGAATTCTTTAGAAAATAATCGAACAGGTAAGAACTTTCAAGAAGGCAATGCAGGGATTTTTATAGCCATCATTAAACTTGTCTATATAGACAAACAATCCTACAGGAAAAATTCTGCTGTAGGGATTCATTGTATGCCGTGTTCAAATTGCCACATCAGGTTGCTATTAAATGCAATCAATGCATGTAATTTCTTGTCAGCAGTGAAGAATTATGTCATATATATGCCTACTAGTCAGTCAGTACTGAGCTGTATAAGTGAGCCAATCAAAAATCTATTCTCTCCACATTTCTCTAATTCTGAATTCCCTGCAAGTTTCTCCGCTTTACCCCTTCCTCCTCTATAAAAGTATTGGCCTTCTCAATACGCCACTCAGTTTAACAGAAAAGAAACAATTTAATACAGGAAGGTCTGTGAAGTCCCATACAGCTATCATATCCATAAAGGTTCTATCTCTTTTTAACCAGAAATTTTCCTCATGAAGAAAATATCCATAGGTTTTCAACATGCTGCTCTTGACATTGGTTTTATGAATTTAAAGCATTTATACTCAGCAGAGCATTGGCGGTATTAATAAGAAAAGCAGTCCTAGCCCTCAGGCTTATAGTCTGAAGGAACTTCATGCACAAAGAAAAGAAATGGCAAGAAAAAAGGAAAATAATACTGAGATTGTGATTCTTAACAATCATACTGTCCGTGCATATATAGCAGTGGAGTGGCAATAATACAACCAAAAGTCATTGGTTTTCTTGAATGAAAACAAAAAAGGAGTCCCAAATTGCTAGTGATTGATTCTCTTTTCTCTGCTGAATTCTGAAAGCAATCACTGGCCCATGTAGGAATTAGATGAGACATAAGGCCTTCAAGTGAATCATGTCATATAATTTCTTTGTTTTTTTGGTGGGGAAGAAGCATAACAAAGGATAGAAAAGTATTTGCTCTAAGAGACCAATTCTTTAAATAACTGCAAGCAGCATTCAGTTAAATATTCAGAGTTGCAGTCTCTCTCTCTCTTCCCCCACTCCTTTCTATGCTCAAAGGAGAATGTATGTACAGAATAGTTTGGTGTCCCAATTCGAATTACATTGTGTATCTATCTTGAGCTGTTCTGTGTTGAATTCCCCATAGAGTTAATCAAGATCTTTAGTTGGAATGTGTCTGCCAATTGCTAGCATAATCATGGTCATCTTTTCTCTTCAAATCCCGTTCTCCTTTTGGAAATCTTTGCCATGATATTGATCCCATGCTACTTCCTCTTCCTGTGAGGACAATTAACCGGTGGAATAGTTTGCCTTCAGAAATCGTGGGTGCTCCATCACTGGAGGTTTTTAAGAAAAAGCTAGACAGCCACTTATCTGAAATAGTATAGGTTCCTCCTGCTAGAGCAGTGAGCTGGACTAAAAACCTCCAAGGTCCCTTCCAGTTTCTGTTCTGTTCTGTATCTTCAACCATTTTGGAACCTGCATCTCTTCAGCAGTCCAAGACTACCTATCTCTGCTTGCTAGCAATTTTCTTTTTTTTCCTTCCCTCTAAGTTCATCTGCTTCTGCCAGTTCCTTAGCTCATTTCAGCGTCCCTTCCCTGTGAGAGATTCTGTAGATGTAACAGCAGATCCGATTCTTCTCATTTTTCTTTCTCAGGCTCAGTTTATCATCCACAGCTACAATCTTTATGTCTGGACGATCATGTGATAGGATGGTATACAACCCTATCTTCTCCATTCTATATCAAAGTTCTCTCCATATATTTTTATTGATGTTACATTTATACTGATGTATAGTATTTATTATAATTCTGTAATTTACATGACAAAAGTTTGTGAAAACACTGTGATATTATTGCTGTGAAGTAAACAGAAAGAAATCAATAGTGCCTTCCTCAAAATTATTCCAAGCTCCTGAAAACTTTAAGACTGTATTTGCAAACCTGGTGTCTGCCAAAACAGAGATGGTTTAGAGATGAAGTCTCAAATAAGGAAGAAACTTTTTCCCTAAGGACAAATATTGCCTGTGAAAATTTATTCATCTATCATTTTGTAACATTTCTAGCTTCAGCAAATGATTGTAGTGAATGTGAAAGTAAGTAATCTGTCTTCCTTGACTCAGTTGAATAGCTCACCTTGGAAAGGAGTTAAATAAGCTGTAATAAAACATAGGCCCTCATCTGAGAATTAAGATAATAAAATGAAAGGCATCCTTTTCAGAAGGCAATTGTCTGACAAATGGGGTGCTTTCCTAAGAGATGGTAGAAAACCTCCAGTTTGAACTTCTCTGAAACATTAGTGATAGTATAAACAAAAGATGTAAAAGGGTTTGACTACCAAAAAGCAGAGACCCTCTCTCCATTTCATCTACAGCAAGGGTGTTAAGCTGGTGGCCATTGGGCCGGATGTGTCACATGCAGGCCACGCCCACCCCAGCTCCATAAAGGGGAAAAACATCACGTGATGGCAATGTGATGCTGTGAGATTGACCCCCGTGATCTACAATAGGTTGGAAATCTAAAGATTGAGGTGGGACACCAAAAGAGGTTTTTGAAAAAGCTTTCTCCTGAGGGAATAGCTAATCCCGTAAAAAATACAGAATGTAAAATCATTTTGCTTTTTTTTTAATGTGCTGAACTTGGTTTATGCATTATGGACAGAACATAACTACAATTCTAATGAATCTCTAGAACCAGAACTGGTAAAAGTTCTTGCTATCAAGCTGAACTTTTCCTGACATACAGGAAATGAAGTCACAAATTTGAACCAAAAATTTGTGATGTATATGATTACAGCATTCATCACATGCTTAGTCTTTGTTAGTCAGTCTTTCAGTATATATACCATTTTTCTCTCATTGGAAACAAGCAAGCATACACACCATTGGATGATTCTAGCATAATATATTGTGACATATTAACATATTTTGTAACTACAGGTAATCCTTGACTTATAACCATTCAAAATTCTGATGGACCCTGAAAAATCTACTTAGGACTGGGATTCAAAGTTCTCACATCACTTCCCCATCTCCAGTCACAGGACTACATGTTGGGCATTTGACAACCAATACAGCTATTTGCAGTCCCATTACTGTAATTTATCATTTTTTGGCCAGAAACATATTATTTTCAGTTTCTGGTAAAAAAAAAATGCCCATGGCAAACAATAGGTTTGCTGAATGAGCACAGTGTTTGCGTAATGACTGCACAAAAATTATAAAATTGGACTTGGTCATATTACGGGCTCAATTATAGTTGTAACTTGAGGACTATCTCTCAAGTATCAAGGAAATCAAGAGATTCAGGCAATTCAAATGAGTAAAAAGATGTATTGCAAGCTTAAGCTCTTTACAAAAATCTGAGCTACTAAAGGTCCCAGGAAATGAGTGGGAATTCATAAGGTATTCAAAGTGAGATGGAGTTAGAGCTCTTGTGGGCATGCAAGGACTCATAACATGATGCATTTGACCCCTCCTTCGGGCTTAGCCTAGTCATCTCCTACACTATCTGTATAACATCTTGTTAAATGAATTAATATTACAAGTTTCCCCTAATTCTATTGTAGAATATTCAACTTGGATAACACTGCTTGTTTCTGGCATTAGAATCTAGGATATGAACGACCAGGTGAAAATGTATACAAAGCCATTTGGCACAAGATACGGTGCTTCGGAATTCCCTAACCCTAACCTGAACAATCTACCATGTAATTTTTAACCAATAAGTTCAAGTATTAACTTTGGGACAATGTAAAATAAATTATACAGGTAGTCCTCAGTTATAATTGGGATGGAAATTCCATCACTAAGCAAAGCACTTCTGATAGTCCTGGTTGCAGTCATTAGGTAACAACCTCATGCTTCTTCTGTCCTGCTATGCACATCTCCACTTCAACACTGCCCCTCATTTACCCCGCCCCCATCTCTGCCTTTTTAAATAAAGAGTACCTCTGCCTAAGTAAAGAGAAGGACCAGGGGAGACATGATAGCAGTTTTCCAATATTTGAGGGGCTGCCACAGAGAGGAAGGGGTCAAGCTATTTTTTAAAGCTCCTGTAGGCCAGACAAGGAATAATGGATGGAAACTGAACAAGGAGAGATTTAACCTGGAAACAAGGAGAAACTTTCTGACAGTGAGAACAATCAGCCAATGGAACAGCTTGCCCTCAGAAGTTGTGGGAGCACCATCCCTTGAGACTTTCAAGAAGAGATTGGACTGCCATTTGTCAGAAATGGTGTAGGGTCTCCCACTTGGGCGGGAGTTTGGACTAGATAACCTACAAGGTCCCTTCCAGCTCTGCTCACAGGCAGGTACTTAAAACTATTAAAAGGAGCAATTACTGATTTTATGAAAGTAGTCATCATTTAAGAGAGCCAGTTTAGACTAATGATTAAGACACCTGGCTAGAAAGTGGGAAATGGTAAGTTCTAGTCCTATCTTAGTCATGAAGCAAACTGGGTGACATTGGTCAGTCACTTTCTCTTAGGCCTAGAAAAAGGACAATGTCGAACCATCAAGCAACTGAAGGGATTGATCCAGGCAGTTGCCAGGAGTCAAAAACCTACTTGAAGCATCCTCCTCCTGAAGATCATTCTTTGCATTGCAATTCTATTGGTGGTTATGTGGAAGACAGTGGAAGAATATCATATATTTAGGTGCTCACAAAATTCCTTTATTTAAAAAGGCTGAAAAGAGAAGTATAACCTCGGAATTAATATTTTTTCGTCTTCAAGTGGAGCTTGCCACCAAAGCAACTTTTCTGGGCCTTAGGGTGGTACCCATTTCTGAGCTGCCAGGATTTTGATGGAGGCAGCTCCCTTAAAATCAGGGGACAGAACTGAAACAAAACCTAATCTGATTTCACTTCATTTACACATGCATTTATGTACATTTAATTAAAATGAGATCTGCTAATACGATTATTTCCCCATTTACTCTTTATAATTTTTTCTCTTTTGACCTATTAGAAATTAAACCTTAGAAACATCATTATAAAGTCTCTAGGAATTGCATGAAAGATTTTTGGAGGCTTGATAGCTCCATTTGTGTAATTCTTCTTTAGTCCATAATAATGTGCTTGCCATCTCCATTTCTTGATATATCAAATCCCTCCCAGAAAAATTGTGAAAGAGAGATTCCACTGTACAGATTTTTCTCAATTTACGACCATAATTGAGCCCAAAATTTCTGTTGATAAGTGAGACATTTGTTAAGTGAATTTCACCCCATTTTATGGCCTTTCTTAGCACAGTTGTTAAGTGAATCACTGAAGTTGTTAAGTAAGTGACACAGTTGTTAAGTGAATCTGGCTTCCCCATAGACTTTGCTTGTCAGAAGGTCGTAAAAGGTAACCACATGACCGTTGACATGGCAACCATCATAAATATGTCAGTTGTCAAGCATCTGAATTTTAATCACATGACATGGGAATGCTGCAATGGTCATAAGCACAGTTGGGCTGCTGGGGGTTTGCAGGGGTTCGGGAGAGCCCCTAGCTAAGATTTTGTGCAGTTTGGAGACCCCCCAAATCCCACTCCTGGCTGGCCATCCCTCCCCTCCCAGGAGTCCCCACATGGCCTGTTTTGGATGCAAGTAAGTGCAGGCCACACACAGCGGCTCGGGAGGGCGAAAAATGGGCCTCACTGAAGTTTGGGAAGACCAGAAATGGGCCGTTTCCAGCTTTCAGAGAACTTCCAGAGCCCCGGGGATGCCATTTTTACCCTATTTGGAGGCTTGAGGAAAGCCTCAGGAGCCCGGGGAGGGCAAAAACGCCCCCTCCCTTCATGGTGCAGGAGGCCAACTAGGTCATGCCCACCATGGCCACGCCCACTCAGCAACTAGGCAAAGATCCCTTTGCTAAATTTTTTGAAGTCCACCCCTGGTCATAAATGTGAAAAAATGGTTATGTCACTTTTTTCAGTGCTATTGTAATTTTGAATGGTCACTAAGCAAACAGTTTTAAGTTGAGGACCATCTATACAAGGCAGTACTCAAATCCCATATTTATATTTGCCTCCCTAGACATTTTCAAAAGTCTATTTCAGAAATTCTTTGCAATTCAGAATGGTTCCAAGGAAACTATTCTAAGATGTCACACTAACTGTTTCAGGAATAGGACTTCCTGCCACAATGCATTTTTCTAAGGTGTGTTCTTATTATGTGAAATGATTAGCAACTCTAGCATGTGAACTAATAGACTATCACAGCCTCATTTGTTTCTGGGGAATCTACCAAGCTAATTGGACATGTAAAATTACCAACATAGCTGACAGGTCTCCTCTGAGCTAGAGAATAACTGGAAACAATTTCCTTCATTTTCAGAACAATTATTGTATAAATGGAAAATAACACTCAAAATGCTAATTGATCACAATACCCAATGTCTTGGTTCAAGGGCAGAAAGGTTTCAATGAACTAATCAATCAGCTTGTAACATTAGATATGTCCTCTATGCAATTCTGTATATACTTTGATATAATAATGTGCCATGCAACCATATATTTTTGTTATCTTTTCAGTGAAAGGAATATTATCTTTATTATCATGACATATATATGGGTGTCTTAGGTGCTTGATTGACCAGTTAAATAGATTATACTTTAGAAAATGAGGAATAAATGCATTATAGGGTCTTACTCAGATGTTAAACCTTTGTCATTCTGAAAACACCAATCAAATTTCTAACCTAAATAGAAGTATAGATTAATACATTCATCATACTAAGTCACAGTTTGCTAAACCTGAGTTACTGAATAGTTCTCAATTATCTGTGTTTACACAATGTACTAAACCATAAGTGATAGCTTATAAACCAGAGTTTATCTATATATATAAAAGCGAAATACCATTCACACATCATCACAAAATCTCCAGAACCATAAAGCCGACATATTTGAAATTTGGCACATATATTTCTTTTGGCTTCTAAGTGCTCACAAAGAAAGGATTTTTCAAAAAAACAATTAGAGCATTAGTATTTTGTATATTATTATTATTGCTAACATGCTTTGATGCTAAGGAGTTCTACTTCCCGTCCCCATCTGAAAAGAAATCTGTTCCAAATGCAAAGCACAAGCAGAGGAGTTTCAGTTTCAATTTTACTTTCACAGCATCAAGCAGTTTTAGTACAGAACAGTTAAGCTAAGCCATACCCAGGCTCTTTGCTGTCTCCTTCTTGCTCCCACAGCAAATACTGTTTCAGTTTCCAAACAACTGTTGAATTACAGAGAGCTAGCAGGCATGGAGCATGTCGGAATACAAGGTCCTTGATGTAACAGATAACAGATAATCAGAAGGGAATAGAAGGGACCTTGTAGGTCTTCTAGTCCAACCTCCTGCCCAAGAAGGAGACTCTACACCATTTCTGACAGATCCAATCTCTCCTTGAAAATCTCAAGTGATAGCGTTCCCACAACTTCCGAGGGCAAGCTGTTCCATTGGTTGATTGTTCTCACTATCAGAAAGTTTCTCCTTCTTTCCAGGTTAAATCTCTCCTTGTTCAGTTTCCACCCATTATTCCTTGTCTGGCCTAAAGGAGCTTTGAAAAATAGCTTGACCCCTTCCACCCTGTGGCAGACCCTCAAATATTGGAAGACTGCTATCATGTCTTCCCTGGTTCTTCTCTTCACTAGACTAGCCATGCCCAGTTCCTGTAACAGTTCTTCATATATTTTAGTCTCCAGTCCTCTTCAACATCCTGGTTGCTCTTCTCTTTACTTTTTCGAGAGTCTCAACATCTTTTTTATAGTGTGGTGACCAAAACTGAATGCAGTACTCCAGGTGTGGTCTTACTAAGGCTTTATGGAGAGTGGTATTAGTACCTTACTTGATCTTGATTGTATCCTGTTAATGCAACTCAGGATTGCATTAGCTTTTTTGGTGTTTTTTTGCTGCACAATGCTGGCTCATATTTAGCTGGTTGTCCACTAAGATTCCAAGATCCCTCTCACAGTTACTGCTATTGAGCCTGACTATGTGTGTACTTTTGGTTTTTCTTGCCTAAGTGTCGGACTTTTCTCTACATTGAATTTCATTTTGTTCTCATGCTCTGTAGTGGTCTCCAAGGAGAAATTTATTGGAGTGATTTGTGACCTTTCCTACTAGCTTCCCCAATGACTTTCTTTATGGAAAGCAGACAGGGAAGGTCACCGATGGCGATCATGTGACCATGGCTTGCGACATTGAAATTGCAAGCTGAGCACCCAAATTGCGATTAAGTGACTAATGATGCTGCAGCTTTTGCAGATCAGTCATAGGTTCCTCTCTGATGGCAATGTCATATTTCTGATTATATTTATTCATTATTTGAGATGACTTTTGATGTGCATGCATATAGCCAAAGAGGAGATAAGGAAGAAATGTGTCATTGGCTGTTTCAGGGTCATTTTTTTTACCATTCCAATTAGCAAATTCACAGATCAGGTGAATTTGTGGTGATGAGCTAAAAATACTTATCAAATGGCCAGTTAAACAGATATTCTTGGAGTGTTCCATTAGTGGTGTCATGATCACTGCAGCTTTCATATTTTTCAAAATACTTTGAACTTTTTGGCAAAGTTTAGATCCATGCCACTGTAAATTATTAGCTAATAAGGAAATAGGGAACCAAGGATTTTATTATTATTATTATTATTATTATTATTATTATTATTATTATTATTATTATTATTATTATTATTATTTGCTTAGCCATTAAGCAAGATGAATTTGTCAGCAGTATTTTATCAAGAAACAATTTAAAATAGGACATATGACTGATTGCCAGAAAATATCAGTTCTGTAATTAGGGGGAAACTTTGTAATATTTAGAAGTTCTGAAATTTTAGGAGTACTGGCAATTTGGAACTGCTACCAAAATATCAGCAGAGAAGCATAGTAATTGTGTCTTAAGCTTCTTACATTAAAGTTTGGAAGTAATTCATATAGGTTTATGAGGTCATTTTCTACTGGAGTTTTTTTTTTAACAGATTTGAGAAGGTTAAGTACCTTCACAGAAGCTTCTTAACTCAAGGTTCTAATATCTAAAATTCATTTTAAACATTTGGGTGCATAAGAAGTTTCCAAGAAATTTCAGATTTCCCCATTAAAAGCACAGGAAACCTATCATAGCTGAATGGTATCACATTAACCATTTACTCCACAAGGGGAACAAGAATTAAGAGAAGGGTACATATGATCTGTCTTTAAACTTTACCTCTTGAACATATAACCTAGACATTTTCAATATTTCATTCTCCAGAAGTGTTGGACTACAAAACAAATATTCACAAGTTTCACGGTTGGTTGTAAATGATAATGATGGAGTTGTAATCCAACACATCTGGAAAGGTCAAGATCAGGAGTAGTCTGATATAAATCTATTCAGATCAATCTATTCATTCAATCTGAAATTTCTAAGATTTGGGTTGAATAAGATTCTGAAAATACAGCAAGTAAAATTCTTTGAAGCAGTTAAGAGAAATAAATTTCTAGTCCATTTTCAAATCATGTAATTTAATATAATCTCTATTTCCTATTTGGCTGTAAAAGGGAGCGGGGAGAAATATTTATATCAAAATGAGTATAGGAACAAGCAGGGGTGGGATTCAAATTTTTTAACAACCGGTTCTATGGGGGTGGCTTACTTGGTGGGTGTGGCTTGGTGGTCATGTGACTGGGCAGACATGGCTTGGTGGTCATGTTATTGGCTGGGCGTGGCCAACTCAATATCACTCACATAGAGGCATGCATCTCCTCGCCTGGCCTCTCATGACTGCTGCAACAGTCGTAAGTGTGAAAAATGGTTATAAGTCACTTTTTTCAGTGCCACTGTAGCTTTGAATGGTAATTCCACACAAGCAAAGTACCAGCAAAGGAGAGGAAAAAAACTCCAGAGAAGTTCCTGAGACAGGAAGTCTGGTCCTGCCAAGAATGTAATAAGGGTTAACAGAGAGGCAGTTCCTGTAAGCAACACCAGAATGTTTCCTTCCTGCCTTCCTTACAGGATTAGGGCAGTAATTTCTTCTAACAACTGGTTCTCTGAACTGCTTACAATGTTAACAACTGGTTCTAGCGAATAGGTGCGAACTGGTAGAATCCCACCCCTGGGGACAAGGCTGGGGAATCCCCCTGCTTTATCTTTGGAGTGGACATCCATAATAAGTGTAAATAAATAAATAAATAAATAATACCCCTATACTTTAGTCTGTCAGGATTCTGGCAGTTGCCCTAATTAAAGCTTCAAAAGCTTCAGAGTTTAATAGGAGTGAACATGTCAGCATGACCTGTATGAAGCCGATTCTGAGACACATAATTCACTGTCACCCTTGACCCTGGTTTTCCCCCCACCCCTCTGGGTGTATCATAATTCATATTCTCCAATGAAACATGTTCATAGCCAAGAGTCATCAGTCACGTTCTCCAATTAGAGATTTGCACGGCAGAAATTCTGGTAGCTTTAGTTATAATCTTTGCAAGATAAGAATACACTTTCAGTTCCAAACTGCTGCACTGCTCTTTCAAATTCCTCCCCCCACTTTCTGTTCATGGCAACTCTAAAACAAGCATAGAAACGTTTTATGAGTTGACATAGCCACTTTCTGCCAATTTATTTATTTATTTAATGTATGGAATATAATAATACATGGACTAGCTGTATATATTAACAAGTCACCAAGATTAGTAAAACACTATAAAATATAAATGTTAAAAAGATCTACATTCAGATACGGATGTCTTGGCCATCTGAAGCACACAGCATCGTTTACATTTTAAAAATCAGATACTGGACTGCTTACAGCCGATCATGATGTGATCTACAGTTTGACATGGGATCCTGCAGTCACACTGAGAGGATACTATGCCCCATTTATACAAGAGTCCCAGAAGATGCCGTGGTGTGAATCCTCTACACTGTGATGTGATAATTCAAACCCTGGCACATTGATTGTGTAGTCATTTATATGTCTTCCTATGAGTGGGCGTTCAGAGATAATGAGGCAGTAGATTGATTAAATGAAGACACACTGGCGTACTCTAACTTTTAATCTTCAACTTCATTTATGGTAAAACTAGAACAATACTTTAGAAGAGTCTGCACTCACTTATTTAACTATTTAGTCACAATCGAAAGGAATGCTGTCCAAGATCAATTTAGTCCACATCAAATTAGATAACACTGTGCCTCTACAGTACCTCAACAACATTATACTTCAACACTGAAAATGTTATTGACACAATTATTCCCCAGTTTGTGGATTTAATTACAATTTGGAAATACATTTTGGACATCTCTGACAACATAAAGATTATAACAGATTGCAGCTCTAGAGATTCAGATTATGATCTCTACATAATAATAAGTATAATTTCTTTGAATCATCTCCTTCCATTCTGATTCCTTTCACCTTTTTGCAAGCTATGTTGTTTATTATGGCATAAGGGCACAAGGAACAATGGGAATGTAACTGTTGGCTTTTAAATTGATTCAAGTATAATTCTCAGGATTATTTCCCTTTTATTTTGGGTTACTGTAAAACAATTGGTTTCAGTAGTCTCAAAGTTTATTCTTCCCCTTTAATAAAAAAAGAAAATGCATATATTTAAGCTTACTTTGTGGGAACTCTTTAATGTGGAAATAGATTTCATTTTTGGCTGAAAAAGCTGCAGCTAGAATACCTAGAAGTTGTCACGCGAAGTGCTACAAATAGTCTCACTCTAAATGCGGCAAGCAGAGATGGGAGGAAGTGTGAAATCCATCAAAAAGGCCTAATTATTTGTAAATGTCACATAGTGACTTCTAGAGGAATTTTTAATTTATTGCCAAAGAGCTTATCAGTGCCATTCAGAAGCCAAATCCCTGCATACCTCACTGAGCATTTGCCCTGTGCATCCTTCTTAGGAAGTTCAGAACACACTCTGAAATTCTGCAACCCACTTAACGTTTTTATTTATTTTTTATTTATTTATTTTTGTCAGTTACTTACAAAATAATAGGTAGAAGTAAAAACATAGCTATAAATACATAAATACATATAAGAAAAATAAAAAAATAAAAGAAACAACAGGACAGGGACCGAAGGCACGTTGGTGCGCTTATGTACGCCCCCTACAGACCTCTTAGGAAAGGGGTGAGGTCAATAGTAGACAGTCTAAGGTTAAAGTTTTGGGTGGGGTATTGGGGAAGAAACCACAGAGAGTAGTAGAGTTATTCCAGACATTGACCCAACTCTGTTGCTGAAAGTCGAGTAATTTCCATGCAAATCAAGTTTAACCTTGAGTGCGATTAACCTTGAGTTTGTCTCTATTGTTTGCTTTTGTGTTCGTTGTGGTATTGACAGCTGAAGAGTAGGTAGGTGAGTCGGCTAGGAATGTGTAATGTATCGATTTTATACACTATACTAAGATCCAGACCGAAGGTGGTGGTAGTTTTCGAGGTTTTTCTAGGTTCTAGAATTTCCGAGTCTTGGTGGCATTAAGGTATTCTGCAACAAGTAGAGGAGTGGAGAACTCTTCCTTGTGAAATATTTCTCGGACTTCTCAACTGTGTTAAAGCCCATGTCACGCTGCATGGCCAACGGATGGAAAGAGGATGTAAAATGGAGAGAAACACTTTATGCCATCCGTTGGCTTTAACGCGAATACCTTCCATTCTGTACTCACTGCGTTGCCGTTTTTCATCCTTCGTAAATTCCCGTTCCAGCATCCATTGCGACTGCAGAGATTCCATCCACTCAAAAGGTTTTGTAGCTGCTCAAAACTTTTCGAGCGAAAAATGTAACCAAGCGCACCGTTCTGCATTGGCAACGCATACGAGGAACATCCGTTCTACATCCATTGTCATCCGTTACGCGTCCGCTATATCCGCTAGGCATCCGCTGTGCAACTTGCATGCCGCTCCAGGCCGGAAAAGACACAGGGAGGAAGCGAAACAGACGCGGAACGGACACAGCGTTAGTAGCACGGATGGAGAGGATGAAAGCGGATGCAGCTCGCATACGAAAGCATTAAAACAGAAAAAACGTTCACAGAGGGGATCCTATCTCGGATATTTAGGATGTCTGCAGGATGTCTAGAGGATTGCAAAGGGAACGAGCGGAAAACCTATATTTCCTATAAAAAGGGGGAGGAACTCACCTGGATCTCACTTTCAGTCCAGTAGCCCTTGCTGTGCCAGACCTTTTCAGGCCTCATCTGGCTCTTGCTCTTCCACAGCATCCAGTCATCTCCACCATGGATCGTAACACACTCTTTTGGTAGCCACCATCGTTCTGCTGGGCAACAGTGCAAGCATCTACCCGGCTCTTTCACGTCTGTTCTACGGGAAGAAAAGGAGGCAGCCAAGAAGTGGTCTGGGTCGCGAAGATGGATCGGGAGAAGAGCAGAGTACGGATCTGTAGCAACAAGCTGATTGGTGGAGCGAAGGAACGAAGACCGCTCGTGCAATTCAGAATTCATGAGGAATGCCACCAGCACCATGTTTGACGAAGTTGTGGGTGGCTTGAGACCCAGAAGGTGACCAAGCAGAGCACCAACTTCTGGCCCAGCCTGGACCTGGGCTCAAAAGGTGGCACTGACTCTGCGCCACCTGGCCTCAGGGACCACGTACAGGAGCATGCAGTCCGGCTGGAGGGTGCCACACCAACACCATCAGCCATTGTGGTCAGTAGAAGTGTGCAGGCCATCATCGAAGATATACCTGGAGGAGCTCCTCCAGTGCCCCTCCACTGAAAGTAAGGCTGGAACACACACGCTTGCAGAGCAGTAGGGTATCAGAATGGAACTTCCCCAGTTCGCCCGGTGTGGAGCCATAAGATGGGAAGCTAGACAGTGTAGCCTGCTAAAGCTCCAGCGCAAGTCGAGGGTCCACTTATTTCAACTACAAGGGCTTTCTGCAGCATCATCCTCTTCGCCATGGTCGATGCTGAACTACAAGTTCATGACATCGATGCTTCAGGCAAACGGGTCATCTTCAGATGCCCAGGTATATCAACTACCAGTCACCTGCAAACGGAGGGGCCTGGATGCAACCTACATACATGGGACTTCCCGATTCAGACCCCCTGCCGCAACGACACCAAGCAGAATGTGCCCTACTATCATTGGTGGGGGATGGAACGCCTTCTCCCTCCAGAACCTACTCATGAAGCCCTTCACGTTCAGATTGCCTCACAGAGGTAATATCTGTGAAGAGAGGATCTTCAACCTACAGGCTGTCCAGGGCAAGGCAGGTGGTGGGAAAAGCCTTTGCATCCTGGCAAGCAGGTTCCAGGTACTTCTCCAACCACCACCATGACAGCATTGGGGCCGCAGAGACCTGGTGAGGAATCGTGGAAGCTTGCTGCAATCCTGCACACAATCTCATGCGCAACTGCGTAATACCGTATCGCACCTAGTGTTGCAGAACAGGCTCGTGGACCTCCAGCAAGGCCACATGGGGGAGATGGAGCCTGGTGATATGGAGGCAATGGACTAAACCTGACAGACATTCTGGATGGTGCAAGGCCCCAACAGAGCTTCAAATGAAGGGAAGAAGCAGCGCAATTCCCTGAGACACCTGGGTTCAACTCCCCAGCTGGAGGCAGTGGGTAGCAATGACATGGATGATAGATGCTTAATGGGATGCTTCCTTGCGGCTGTCGCATAACACTGATGAGATTGTGCCAATGTGTTGGGTGGGCCTAGAATGAACAGGGTGTTTATAAAGAGTTGTTGTTTATGTTGAAATGTGTGGATCAAATGAATTACATTTGTTATTGATAATAAAGGCCCAAAGGTGTGGCACCTGGGAAGGGTGGACCATACAGTCCCACTATGCTTGCACTGAGGTTTATGCTATCCCGCACCAGCTATCCTTACCTATCCAAAGGTACCCTGCCCATTCCCCAGTCGCTATTACCCATCCCAAAGGTATCCCCTGCCGCATCCCAGCTATTACCATCCCAAAGGTAATCCCTGCCCATCCACTGCTATCTTAAGACCCTATCCCACAAGCATGCAAAGACTTAAAACCATTTCTAAACTAGTTTCCACCAAAGACTTTATTGTTCTAAAATAAACTGGAGCAAGCAAAAGATAATCTTTATTAAATAACAAGCTGTAAAAAGAACAAATGACCCAAGTCAAGGTTGCTACAGAATAAAAGTTCAACAGGTTATGCCACCCTGTCTCTGGCCATATCTCTTTAAGTCACTCTGAGGTGTGCCCAGTCCTCAGGGGTGAGGTCCAGGGCTGTGGAGGTGGCTGCTGCTGGAGTGCTGGTCTGAGGCGTCAGTTGGGGTGCCTGGCCCGCGAGAGACAACAGGGGACGGTGTCATAGGAGGAAGCCTCTAACAGAGAGCTGGCTCAGCCCCCAAAACCCAGTTTGAAAATGTTTGAAGAGCCCCTTCCTCCAATGACATGGGGTTGTCAGCCCCAATACCGATGATCATCGAGTCTGAGCGCCTGGGCTTGGCTGTGGGGGGTGGAGGAAGAAGCAGTGTAGTGGGGATGTCTGGTCTGCAGCTGAAGCAAGGTGAGCGTTGGTGGCATCTGTGGCGGTGGTGGTCATCCTGTGGCGTTTTGTGGCAGCCGATGAAAGTTCGTGTACCTGGTGCGCTGGACTGGGAAGGGCTGCTGGTGCTGCTGGAGCTTCCTGGTAGCCGGTTAGCCGGTTGATATGTGAGGGCCTGTGGAAGCCTTGGAAGGGCAGTGACATCACCTGGGGTGGAGGATCATGGGCTGGACTGGGTGGGAGCGAGGGTTCAGCTTATGTTCCTGGAGGGTTTTGTGAAGAAGATCGTGGGTCTGGGTCCTTCACACCTGGTACTGTGTTCCGACATGTTCATGAGGGTCCTGGTTGATGTAGGTGAGCAAGGGCTTGCGGTGGAGATGGCGTCGTGTTGTCACAAGCTGAGCGAGGAGATCTATGCTGCTTCGATGGTCTTCCCTGAATGGCTCCAGCAGGACAGTGTGGCTCTGCCCCTGCCGGTCTGGCTCTCCTGCCTTTCCTGGTGGAGTGGAGGCTGGGGAATGGATGCGGGTTGGCTGTGGTAGAAGTGCCCTCTCCTTGCTTTCCCACTGTGGTCAGGGGGTCCTCCACACCCGCCACAGGTAGTACAGCTGTCGGCGAGGGTCTCCGTCGTGGCCAACGCTCCAACAGATACCTGTCCTGGACACAGGAGGTGAACTCTTTGCGCAGACAGAGGACTGTCTCTCCAGCACAGGACTGCCTGAGAGAGAAGGTTGTGAGAGGGGCTTGGCTCCTCAATGGCGGATGCTTACCCTCCAAGAAAGCTGCACTTGGCGCATCACGTAGGTCTCCGTCCGTCAGCTTGACTGCGGCCTGGCAGTATTTCTTGTGGTTTGCAGCTTCCTGTAACCAGGTGTGCACTGTGCTTTCCACCAGCCAAAGGAGCATCTTCCAAAGTGTAGCCCAGGCTCTCCGCCTTCTCTCATCCGCCAAGCAGCTTGCTTCTCTTTTGTGTCTCGATAGAGCCTGTGTCCCTTCCGGCCATAGATACTTCATTCTCCCTCCAGCCCATTCCAGCACTCATGCGGCTCATGTTCCTCTTCTATGGTGTATTGCCTCCCTCCTCCCCGTTCACGCGTCTGCCTCTCCTGCCCCTCTGGCCAGGGCAATATAGGCCTCATCAGAGGGGCTTCGGGGTTGTAGGGGGCCTGCTCACTCCACAACTCACCACAGTGACCACCAGCAGCAAGCAGCAGCAACAACAACAATAGTAGCAGCAAAAGCAGGATCAGAGGCAGCACCGAGCAGGAACGCAGGATGACAGCAGCAGGCAGAGTAAGCACCAGCCATCAGCGCCAGCCAGACCAGGCAGCACGCAGGCAGGAACCAGGAAGCAGTGCCAGCAAGAGTAAGCATACAGCAAGAAGCATAGCACCAGGAGCAGGTGCCAGCAGAGTAAGCACGTCAGCAGAAGCACTAGCACGCAGAAGAAGAGAGCCCGAGCAGCAAAGAAGCCCCAGCAGAAGGCAGAGTCAGGGCCAGGGGGTGGGATGATGGGCCGCTGTCCCTTTGCCAGGGGCTGGCAGCAGATGGGCAGGAGGCTTTCTCTTCTTGCCACCCATGGTTGTTGGCTTGCTAGCTGGCCTGCCTGGCTGCTGCGAGCTGGTGTCTGGCAAGCGAGGTCTTTTCCTCTGAATGGTGACCTGCTTGCGAGCCTGCTTCCCTTTATATCCACAGGGCTGATGCAATGCATCCTCGATCCCAGCAATTGCGCAGTGGAACGCTGTGCATCCTCTAGGACATCCACTAGGCTTCCTCTCTGCATCCGCTATTCATCCGCGTCGGCATACACTCTTTCTACGCGTCCGCTTCTGCTGTGAGCCCCCCCGAGAGCCCTGCGGATATATATGCCATCTGCTTCATGCCGCTAGAACTTCCAATGGGAGCATCCGCTTTCCATCCCTCGCTACGGGTCCTCTTCACCCGTCCGTTCCTTTCACGAGGTTGTAGTTCTCGCTACTCTGTTATTGCAAATTTGGGGCGACGTGGTACAGAGAGCCGAGTATAACAAAGTTGCGGATGGTGAACATTTTTCTTGTCCGCTGTGTCTTTTACACCACACAGCTCTCTCTGCATCCGTATCGGCCAATGTTGAACAGGGCCTTAACATCAGACGTATCGTAAATTGTGTGGGTTCCAGATTGATTGAGCTGATTTCAAGCTAATTGTCTAAATAGCAAAAATGTTTTGTATCTCTAGTTATTAGTTAATATTACCAGAGCAAAAGCTACCGTACAGATAGGTTTTTAACAAACTCTTTATGCCTTTTTTGGCTATGTCGTTACAAGTGGGCTCTAGGCACTTAGATCATTAGAAAATGAGTACTGCCAAGGTCCTGACGAAATTTGATCATGCAACCAAGGTTCTTGATTTGAGCCCTGTATTTGTATTTTTCTGGATTTTTTTTTGTTGCCAATATGTAGGTCAGAGCATTTCTATATGTTTAGGACGAATTCTGAAATGCGTTTGCCATCATTGATGTTTGTACCATTCATGATACAGTAGTCAAGCACTGAGCTGCACTCTTTGTTATGGGGGGGGTAGCAGTAATTTTGTCTGTGGTAATTGGAAATAGCTTCATCATCAAGCGAAGAGAAACGCAGTTGGCTCTTGAATATGATCACAGAGGTCATGTTAGTAGAGTATGAAAGAGCTTTGGTCCTAGAAACACTAGCTTGGGGACAATCGACTGTTGACAGGTACAAAGAATTTTGATAGGACGCTCCCAATTTTTGAACCATTTTGTGTTGTCTGTTTGACATGGAATGCTTCTATCCAGTTATGCAGGTGTTTCAGAAGATACCGTAAGATTTTAGTTTTCACGAGTATGTTGCTGTCGTGTACGCACTGAAATCAAAGGCTTTGCAGAAGTCTATGTAGATTTGTGTGGCTATTGCGTTTTGCCCTGATCGAGTTTGTATGTTCATATGTTTTTTGCAACGTGCGTATGAGTTGCAGACTCTCACAATGATATGTTTTTTTTGTCTGAAACCAAAAATTGTTGTGCTTCAAGAAGTAGAGGGTTGTTTCTGTTTTCTAGACATGGAGATTGGATGGATTGGTAAATAATTGATATCCATGACTTTACAGGTTGACTCATGCAAGCATAAAAGAGATTGGTCTGTTAATTTTCAAGTTCAACTAGGCTGGGGTCTCCCTTTTTGAAGATGGGGATGACCGTGGCTTGTGACCATAGTTTTGGCAAGGAGCCAAAATTTGGAGGAGAATGAAATTGCCATTTACAAAAGCCAAACTAAGGACAGAGAAGTTCTCGGCAAAATAGTGCTATGGCTTCTAGATCCTGACTTCACACCCTGCCAAGCCTCTAACTGCAACAGCCCTTTTTTAGCCTTCGGCCATCTGGCCATATAGTTGCCCGTCAGACTTTAGAAGCAGCAGTCCTCTGGATTGTAATAATTGCTTTCCATGATTGCTTTCCATGATATAATTCTAGGACTCCCCATTTCATATGACGCTTGATTTCTTTCATGTTTGTAAGAACTTTGAGACCATCAGGTCATTTTTAGTTCAGTTTTAATGTTAAACATCATAGCATTACATTGATATTTATTTCAGGGAATTAGCATGAATGAATGTTCAGGATTATTCATCCCCCTTTCCCCAAAGGCAAGGCATGCAGCTTTCAGCTCATTTCAGTGTCTACCTCTTGATCTTCTAGTTAAACAAGCTATGTTTCCCAAGACACCATTGTGATCACTGCACGGGATAGCTGGATCAAAATGGTCCCTGGGAGTTTCCTAATGATTCATAGACACAACCTTGACTGTACAGTATGCATTGCAAGAATCAATATCACCATCAAAGGAAGATTTTTCTTAGTGGACTCTTTTCTTCAGATCATCTTGGCAAGCGAAATCCTCTTTATCCCTTTATTTATTTATTTATTTGTGCAGTTGGTTGGTTCGTTCATTCAATTTCTATAGCTACCTGTCTCAAGCAAGTGAAAAATTCCATGTAGAACGCTCCACATAGCTTTCGCTTTTATTGAGCCCTGCAGCTCACAGCTCTAGGATTGGTCAGCTTCTGATGATGAAAATATTACTTAGTGGGGTTAAAACAAAAAGTGACAGCAAAGAATCCCAAGTGGTTTCTCACACTCAAGCTATGAGAACTGGCATTAAGCCTGCAAATAGAAATGGAAATTTCTATTTCTGCAAATAGAAATAGAAATGTCAATCAGAACAATTCTACATTTTTTTGGAATCAGCTCTTATTCCATTTAATGAAATAATGTTTGCTGCTAAAATAGAAGATGGTTCTGATGTAGCCTTTGTGTACAGATATGGCACTCATAAACTTAGTTAGAAAGTGCTATGGTATTATATTACTACAAAATCGAAATAATCTCAAAAAGAAAGAGTAGTAAATAGTAACAAATAGAAGCATGGGACAGTATGAAAAAATTCAAATGTGCTAGCATTGCACATGTTTTTCCACTGTTGTAGGGAGAAGATAGTTAAGAACAGGATGATTTTTTGAAGATTTAAAATATGAAATAAAAGAATACGCTTTGTGCTAACCCATGTCTGTTTTTTTCCTCCCAAAGTCTGTTCTTCAAGTGAATTCCAGTGCAGCAACAAGACCTGCATAGCCACAATCTTTGTCTGTGATGGTGACGATGATTGTGGGGATGGCAGTGACGAGAGGAAGTGCCCTCCCTTCACTTGCAACCCGAATGAGTTCCAGTGCAACAATAGCCTGTGCATCCCACAGATTTGGGTCTGTGACAAACAGCCTGATTGTGAGGACCTCTCCGATGAGTCCATGGAGAGGTGTGGGTACAAACTTAAACCCCAAATTGTGAACACCTGTGCAGCACATGAGTTCCAGTGTGGCAATGGGGAATGTATCCATTTGAATTGGAAATGTGATGGAGATGAGGACTGCAAAGACAAGTCAGATGAACAAGATTGTTGTAAGTGCCCAAAATTTTGAATTGTATTTGGGGAAAGGGTACGTCCATTCAATTTGATCCTGATGTGATGGCCTTTGTATTTCAATTCTGTGTGGGGTTCCTGCAGAATTTGTATGCATCTTTTATTTTGCATGAAGTTATAACTCAGTCTCTGAAATGTCATATCTGGTTGGTTAGGTCTTTGTTCCAAATTGCCCAGGTTATCAACAAGATTATAGTTGAAGTGTCTGACAATCATGATAGTTCTTTAAAAACAAAATTAATCCTAAATAGAATATTGATGTCAAGACTTTTGGTTTAAATTAAGCACATGCTAGTTACTAATATTGTATATTGATTCTGTATTGTATCTAGAACTGAGTAATTAATAACAAGTCTGTTTGACTCACTAGTTGATTCTAATTCAAGTTTTCTATAAAAAGGTATGTCTAGTTTATATTCGTGTCTGTGCATCATTTTAAATTTTAATGAAAAATGCTTGTACCTGCAGCTTGAATAGCATTGGGTACCCAAAATTGAAGTTTCTCTTCTGTAAATATTCAAGTTATTATGGACCCTGACCAATTGAATTTCTCTTCACACAATGTTTCATCCATTTTTTAGGTGTTAAGTAGTTTAAGCTAGTCATTCACCCAAGGCTTAAGAAACAGACAGAGAGATATTGAGAAAAATGTTTCACTGAAATATTTATAAATGCAGCATGGAAATGAAATATTTATACAAAACTATGTATGAGCAGGGTGGCTAAAAAACAGCTGCCAGGTTGACAATTTTTGCTTGAGGACTGAATCTTTTTAATTTGCCAAAAAGCCTTGTGCAATTTATTTGCAAAATTATTGAGAATTAGTAAAAATCATATAAACCAGGCAGATACATTAAGTAGTCAGATACAGAAAGAAATTCCTGCTCACTAATTTAAAGTTTTATATTTGGCTTGTTTATTTGTTTGTTTTATCCCTTTATGGATTACTTTGGCTATTGTCACCTAATTCTAATCTTCCCTTTTTAATTTTTCTCTCTCTTTAAAAAGCTTTGAGCTTACATCTAGAAGTAGAAGTGAACAGTCTAAGAATGGGGCGGGATTTATTTTTTATTCCATTTTAGGAAGTAGTAATAGATATACAAGTGGTCCTTGACTACAGTGGTTCATTTAGTGACCATTCAAAGTTACAACGGAACTGAAAAAAGTGACATATAACCGTTTTTCACAATTATGACTGTTGTAGCATCCCTGTGGCCATGTGATCAAAATTCAGATGCTTGGCAACTGACTCATATTTATGACAATTGCAGTTGCTTGGGGTCATCCTAAGCCACCATGAATCGCCATGTGCAAATAGGCAGGAATATAAATATTTATATTTATTTATCAATATATTATAAATATTATTATAAAATATAAATTTATATTTATAAATATATTTATTTGTATGTTTATAAATTATAAATATATTATAAATATAAATTTTGTAAATAAATAAACAAATCAATAAATGTGACCACCTTTTGCAACCTTCTGACAAGCAAAGTAAATGAGGAAACCAGGTTCACTTAACAGCAGTGTTACTAACTTAAGAACTGCTTAAAATTCACTTAATAACTATGGCAAGAAAGGTCATAAAACGAGGCAACATTCACTTAACACATTTTCATTTAGCCGCAGAAATTTTGGGCTTAATTGGGGCCGTAAGTCAAAGACTACCTGTACAAGATAGTGGTTTATCTGATGTGTGGCATTTTGACAGCCTTTTAAGTACCAACCAGAATAAATTTCAACACAGGCCCAGGAACTAGCTATATGTGCTTGTTTTTTCTCTCGCATGATTTATTTCAATTCATTCTGATTTACCAAAGCATGATTTTCAGTGACATTTCTCTGGGAAATTTGAAGCTCTTTGAATTTGAAGTTTGAGCTCTTCATCTAGTCAGAAAGATTAAAGCACAGTTTCTGAGTCTGATGTTTTGTTTTGTGGGGAATATTCAAACCAGGTTTCTCAAGTTCAGGCATCATGGGAAATTGTGGTTCAGCAAAGCAGAAAGTATTGAATTAATGTGGTAAAGAGGGAAGGGAGATTTAAGTGCTAGGCCCCTCGGGGACTAGTTCATTCCAGCAGACAGGTCCTGAACTGCTGAATCTACATTAGATCACAATTGTTTGTTTGTATATCTACTGGGATAAGCTTTCCAATCTTTTGCATCCCCATTCTTTTGGCAAAGAAAATAATCAACTTTCCTTTATTTGTACTCATCTCCCACACTGCAGTATCTCATATATAAAGGAAACGTGTCTTAAATTTAAAATCCATTTCAAGGCCCTATTTGTCAACTATTGTCATAAGTTGTTTTTTGGGGAAGAAACTAGAATGAAGGCTCCATTTTAGTGTTGGAAATAAATAAAAATGGTTTGGCAAATGAACAAAAAGCAGAGAGCAGCAGATGAACAAAGAAATAAATAGAACATGTGTTGAAAAAGCACACCTAATGGCTGATATCTTGATTTATGCATTAATGTGTATATGCATATTTATATTTAATATTTATGTAATGTATATGTGTTTCAATTTTTTAAGAGGAATTCAATAGGTAGATAATTGGCAGATAAATAGTTCTAAATTTCAATTCCTGGTATATTCTGCTCAAGGATCTAAAAAGATTCCAGACTCAGGATAAGCAACACACTATAAAATGTAGTGTTTTTAGGAATATGTGTGTGTGTGTGTGTGTGTGCGCGCGCGCGCGCGTGCGCTGTTCAGCTTCCTTCGGGTATTATCCCACGTCATTGTAGTGCTTTTAAAGTTGTAGCAACGAATCTCATCTGCCATCATCAGGCTTCTGTATTGAGTTCGTATGTGGGTCAGGGTATTACAGCCGTTTTAGTTTAAATTGGAGGCTAGCCTACTGCTGTCCCAGGATGTGTTTTTTTTACATCCTGATTGGTTGGGAGTCTTGGTCTGTGTTTATTGTTCTTGGAGTTTGTTTGATTGGTGTTTCTGTTTTCAAACAAACTCCAAGAACAATAAACACAGACCAAGACTCCAACCAATCAGATGTGTTAAAAAAAAAAAACATCCTGGGACAGCAGTAGGCTAGCCTCCAAATTTAAAACTAATGGCTGTGATAGCCTGACCCACATACGAACTCAATACAGAAGCCTGATGATGGCAGATGAGATTCTGCTGAAATGTTGCTACAAACTTTAAAAGCACTACAATGACGTGGGATAATACCCAAAGGGAAGCTGAACAGCACACATGTAGTTACCCGCGAAAACGTATATATATATATATGTTATATGGTTATATATAACATATATATTATTTTTTTTTTAAAGGTTTCGCGGGTACTTACATGTGTGCTGTTCAGCTTCCTTCGGGTATTATCCATATCATTGAAGTTGTGCTTTTAAAGTTGTTGCAATGTTGTCTGCAGAATCTCATCTGCCATTCATCAGGCTTCTGTAACAGAAGAACTCAATACAGAAGCCTGATGATTGGGCAGACGAGATTCTGCCGAAACGTTGCTACAACTTTTAAAGCACAACTACAATGACGTGGGATAATACCCGAAGGAAGCTGAACAGTGTGTGTGTGTGTGTGTGTGTGTGTGTATATATATTTGAAATATGAAAACAAGTCTGATATAAAGCATGCTTCATCTGTTCCTATGTTTTGAGAAACAAATGAACAAAAAGCAGAGAGCAGCAGATGAACAAAGTTTACTGAATAATCACTACCAATGGAGTCATTGAAGCAGAAGATTATCAAAGGCAGAGCAAAACTTGCAATGGATGAGATTTGCTCAATGAACACAGCTGATCGCTGGAACTTGTCCGTTCCTTTCTGTTTCTATTTGTTCTGCAAGGCATCGTTGCAAACCTTCGGCCTGGGTGTTCCAAATGCTTCTCTGAGTGTTGCATGCAGGTAGTCCATAACTTACTATCACAACTGAGCCCAACATTTCTGTTGCTAAGCAAGACAGTTGCTAAGTGAGTTTTGCCTCATTTTACAACTGTTGCTGCCACAGTTTTTAAACGAAGCACTGCAGTTGTTATGTTTGTAAGACAGTTGTTAAGTGCATCTTAACTGAACCCTGCTGACATTGCTTGTGAGAAGTTTGTGAAAGCTGACCACATGACCTTGGAACACTGCAACCATCATAATTATGAGCCAGTTGCTAAGTGGCCAAATTTTGATCACATGACCATAGGGATGCTACAACAAGTTGTAAGTATGAAAAACTGTCATAAGTCACTTTTTCACAGTGCCGTTGTAACTTTGAACGATCACTAAACAAATGGTTGTAAGTTGAGGTCTACTGGTAAAACTGATGTACTAAGCAATTTAAAGGTTGTATAAAGGCATCAGGAGTCCAACTTGATTCAAAAGAAACTTTATCATTACTGTTACCTTTATATTGATCAGGGATGTCAAACTCACGGCCTGTGGGCCAGATGCGTCACGTGCTGGCCATGCCCACCCCTGGTTTAGTGAAGAGGAAAAAAGTTGTGGTATGTCACATGATGACCATGTGTCATCGTGAATTTGCCACCCCGATGTAGATTATAGGGCATAATTATGACTTTTGCTTATTGTGACGTTATAAGCAAAGCTCTTCCTTTCCCATCCATGTTTTCATTCTATGTGTATATTGTGTTTCCAATTTTATCTTCTGTATTCACACTTAATATTCTAGCATGGTATCAAATACTGTCTACTTTGACTCCATTTCAATACCTAATTACTAGGCAGAGGCCTTATCTCTGATGTTAATGGCTTTCCATGAACCAGCCAAATAGTTTGCTAATATTATGTTAGAAGACTGTCATGGATAAGTGAAGCCAAGATTGGTTCTATGTATTCCAAGGCTTTATTTTCTAATTACTGAGGACTGCTTATTTTTCATTAAATGTGCTCAATCCCATGAAGTTTAATGAAGTTAAAATGATTTATATTGAAGTGAGCTATAATTTGGCAGTTGGTATTCTACCTGAAACCCAAGGAGGAAAGAGCAATTCCTGAATTTACTATTCAGAACAATGTCTAGTTTAGTGCTTCTTGTTGCACTTCACTAACCCTAAAAAAAGCTCCCTGTAGGAGACATTCCAAAGGTTCTTTCTCAGAGGTGTTGACATGCTGTATAAAATAAAATCCTTGATACTCTTTACATATGTGCTTTTTAACTTGCACAGTGATCTGTGAAAAGACTTCTATATGTTTACTCTTTGGGGAGGTTTGGAATCAGATTAGGAATCACAAAAAGAATATAGCATTGTGTAAATACTCTGCTTGCCAAAACATGATTCACTGTGGTGATTTTGAATGCCTGTAATTTACAGTCTAATTAATTGTATTCATACCTCAGTATGTTTATTATATCTTCTATACTTGCTGGATACATGGTAGTCTCTTCTTCTTATGTCCAGGATGTTGAAGAGCCATAATTTCTGTTCCTCATAATAGTAAAATTGCTGAGGAGATTCTGTCACAATCTTCTTGGATCATCTGAATTAGTGCCTGTGTCATATTGCTTGAGCTACTCTTTGGTAGTGATTTTCTGTCATTTAAAATAAGGATGCTTTCCTCCAAGGGGAAAATACATGATTTCTGAGAGGCATGTTTTCTGTGCATCTGCAGCTGTTGTCGACATTGACACTCAGCTATGAAAAAGCTTTGGGCGGGTCTAAAACTTGTTAGAAAGTGGCAATACAGCTGGGCTAACAATAGCCATTTATTGTTCAGGAGTTGGATGTAGAGATTAAATAAAGTTAAGATCACTTTTGAGTCAAGCTGCTGGTTTAAAGAAGACAGACATGTCATTTTCTTAGCAATAATACAGAAATGGCATTACTCTTCTAGACAACATTTTGCTTTCCTGTTAAGGATGACTTCCTGTGATTTTTCTGGTTAAGTCTCAACTATATACTGGCCAAGTCCAACCCTGTTTAGCTTTTTACGATCAGACAATGTAAAATGGAACTGAAGCACCAGAATGTTTAAATATCAAGATGTAATTTTTATCTCTTTCCTTGCTTTCTGCCTTAATTGCTTCTTAATTGCTGAGAGTCAGTTATTATTTCTGGAAGCTTACCATTATGTACCAGTACTTCCGGGTGTGTTCCTTCATAAAGGGATGTAAATTTTTTCTTTTTCTTTTTGTTCTGAAATAATTTAATAATTTGTTATTATTATTTTATTATACTATAATATTTCAACATATTAAAGTTTCAGTCTGATGCTTTAGCTAATAGCCTTTTCACTAATGCCTATAAAGTATAAGTTATAAAATAATTAAACATCTGCAATGAAATTACAATATTATTCTTGTTCGGTCAAAAAATGGTTTGGGATGAAAAAGAAAAACTAAAACCCAGAAAACTCATAGTTGTTAAGAAAATATTCCCAATGTACAGAATGAACCATGGATTTAATTCCATATTTAGCCATGATAGTTGGCTTATCGTTAAGAATAAACCACATGAAAATGAAAGCAGACAATATTCTGCCACCTCTTTTGTGCCATGCTGAATTGAGAAATGATTGTAAAGTCCAATTCATATGACCAATTCAATTCATATGACCGCCCATTGCATGACTCTGGGCAGCAATGAAGGACTGTTGGATACCCCAGAACTTTAGAATTACTGACAATTAGAAACCCTGTGTAAAGAACGCAACAGGTGATGGTGCTTTTTCTTTTCCTTTTTGTTTTTTAAGCCTTGGTGACCTGTAGCCCTTATGAATTCCAGTGTGGTGATGGGACCTGCATCCACGGAGCTAAACAGTGCAACAAAGTGCACGATTGCCCTGACAACAGTGATGAAGCTGGCTGCGTTAATGGTAGATATGCTAGGTGTGATAAGTCTGCTGGCATGGGGTGTAGCAGAAAACACTGTTAAAAAGTGCTTAGATGCCAGAGAGTCCTCCATTCCCAAGAAGCAAACTGATTCTTTATCCTAGTATATTGTACTGTTTAGCATATTCCAGGCCTCTGAGGCCTCATCAGAGATACTTTTTGTCTTTAGCAGGCTTCGTTCTAATCCATCACATCTAAATATCCCGCTGTTTAACCATATCTCATTTTTTTCCTAATTACATTCATAATGCACCTTCATTTTCATGTACCTAATCTAACTTCAGCTGCTTTTCCTTCCTTGCCTGATATAACAGAGGCAGCGTGCGAGAGTCCCACCAAATTTCAGTGTAAAAATGGAGAATGCATAGAGGAAGTCAAGGTGTGCGATTCACAAAGGGACTGCAGGGACTGGTCCGATGAGCCTCTAAAAGTTTGTGGTACAGTACCTTCTTATTTCTTCCTCCATGTTTAACAACCTCTTCCATGCTCATATGTTTAGCAATATCAGAAGAGAAGCATTCACCATTATTATCATTCTTCTTTAGTTCTTCTCCTTACCTCGTCTTTGTGACTCATGGATGAGGGAAATGGAACTAAGATTTGATTCTTAGTTTCTAGAATCTTAGATTCTTGGATTTTAGGTTCTTGCATGTTGCAGGTGATGTTCTGCATGATCTTAAATGTAATGAATCCTGGGCTGATGCAAAAAAGAGATTTAATTGCATCATAGAACAGAAAATCTCAGTATTCGGGTCTACTGCTGATGCTACTTATTCTTTTTGGTGGTTTTTGTGAATTGCAAAGAAAGTTTATATGCTTAACCAAGATAATTTCTTTTATCATCTGTCCTTTAAAAATGCATGTTAAAAAATTAACACATAGGCCCATTTCAGGAATGGAGAAAGGGGTCCATGACTCCTCTGCTCACAGAAGTCACACATGTATAGCAACAGCAATTAGACTTCACACTGCTTTACAGCCCTCTCTAAGTGGTTTACAGAGTCAGCATTTTGCCCCCAACAATCTGGGTCCTCATTTTACCCACCTCAGAGGCATCATTTATACAGAGCCTCTGAGGGCCATCCAAGGCAGGCATCTGTATTAATAAGCAGTCATGTGACCTTAGCTATGTATGTTGACATCACCGGAACAGGAAATCAGCCTGCCTTTGGCAACAAAAGAAATGGATGGCATTCTTTATAAGTGGTTGAATGGGGCCAGGAAAAACACCCCATTAGTAGGAATTCCCATCATTGGATTTTAAGTTGATCCAGGATGTTCCGAAGGAGAAAAGTAGCATTCATGGAAAAGCTGCAGATGACACTGTCCCATGAAAGAAAACTGTGTGGGCAGTATCTTCATTAAAATTATTTTTAATAAATTTAAATAAAGTTAATAAATGTTAATATTTTTATTGCTTTTAATGGTTTTTTGCTTTTAAAATAACAGAAAAAGAAAAAACCCAAAAAAGAACATTACATTATATGTGTCTGTATATATTTCTAATACACTTATATGACTATCATCCTTTTTTAACCTACTGAATTTTCTATAAACGAACCCCCATATTTTTTTTATACACTGCTCAAAAAAATAAAGGGAACACTTAAACAACACAATGCAACTCCAAGTCAATCACACTTCTGTGAAATCAAACTGTCCACTTAGTAGCAACACTGATTGACAATCAATTTCACATGCTGTTGAGCAAATGGAATAGACAACGGGTGGAAAGCATAGGCAGTCACAAGACATCCCAATAAAGGAGTATTCTGCAGTGGTGACCACAGGCCACTTCTCAGGTCCTATGCTTCTGGCTGATTGGTGATCACTTTTGAATGCTGGCGGTGCTTTCACTCTAGTGGTAGCATGAGATGGAGTCACAACCCACAAAGTGGCTCAGGTAAGCAGCTCATCCAGGATGGCACATCAATGCGAGCTGTGGCAAGAAGGGTTGCTGTGTCTGTCAGCTTAGTGTCCAGAGCATGGAGGCGCCACCAGGAGACAGGCCAGTACATCAGGAGACGTGGAGGAGGCTGTAGGAGGGCAACAAACCAGCATTAGGACTGCTACCTCACCTTTGTGCAAGGAGGGACAGGAGGAGCACTGCCAGAGCCCTGCAAAATGACCTCCAGCGGACCACAAATGTGCATGTGGCTGCTCAAACAGTCAGAAGCAGACTCCATGAGGTGTTATGAAGCCCAATGTCCACAGGTGGGGTTGTGCTTCCAGCCCAACACCGTGCAGACATTTGCATTTGCCAGAGAACACCAAGATTGGCAAATTCGCCACTGGCACCCTGTGCTCTTCACAGATGAAAGCAGTTTCACACTGAGCACATGTGACAGATGTGACAGGGTCTGAGATGCCATGGAGAACGTTTCTCTGCTGCAGCATCCTCCAGCATGACCGTTTGGCAGGGTCAGTAATGGTGTGGTGGCATTTCTTTAGGGGGCGCACAGCCCTCCATGTGCTCAACAGAGATAGCCTGACTGCCATTAGGTACCAAGATAGAGATCCTCAGGCCCCTTGTGAGACCATATGCTGGTGCGGTTGGCCCTGGGTTCCTCCTAAGGACAAGACAATGCTAGACCTCATGAGGCTGGAGTGTGTCAGCAGTTCCTGCAAGACAAAGCATTGATGCTGTGGCCCGCCCGTTCCCCAGACCTGAACCAATTGAGCACATCTGGGACATCATGTCTCATTCCTCCACTAATGCCATGTTGCACACACAGACTGTCCAGGAGTTGAGGGATGCTTTAGTCCAGGTGTGGGAGGAGATCGCTCAGGAGACCATCCGACACCTCATCAGGAGCAGGGCCAGGTGTTGTAGGGAGGTCATACAGGCACATGAAGCCACACACACTACTGAGCCTCATTTTGACTTGTTTTAAGGACATTACATCAAATTTGGATCAGCCTGTAGTTTTTTTTTCCACTTTAATTTGAAGTGTAACTCCAAATCCAGGCCTCCATGGGTTGCTAAATTTGATTTCCATTGATACTTTTTGTGTGATTTTTTGTCAGCACATTCATGTAATGAACGAAAGCTATTTAATAAGAATATTTCATTCATTCAGATCTAGGATTTCTTATTTTTGTGTTCCCTTTATTTTTTTGAGCAGTGTATTGATCCATACAATGTCTCTGTCTATAGGCAATCTGCTCCTGGGTCAATAAAAACACTACAAGTAATAATATAAAATTAAAGCATGTCATTTGAGTATACGTTATTTGAAGGCTTACTCTAAAAAAACCAGATGCCTAATTAATAATTAAAGAAGCTTGAATTAAATAATAGCTATATATTATCAACCTATAATACCAATCAATAATTACCTATCTTTTTTTCCCTCTGACATGTTTTTTTTAATTGATGCCAAGTCATTAATTGATACAATATGTTATTTTATTGTATAAGAAGTATAAGATCCCATTCCTGTAAGATGAAATGCGTTCATTTTAGCCGAGGTGGCCCTGATTAATACGTTCTTGATCATTAAAAAGATCTAAGTCTCTTCTTTTGGTTCTGTTCTCAGTTGAAGAGGATATATTTAATTCATCTGAATTTTAACACAGCGGCTGTTTATACTGCTGGAGTTTTATTGCCTATTATTTTGTGGCATTTTAGAGGTCCTTATAATTTACAAAGCATCAGTAAAGAAGAGCTATTACAAATTATTCCTTGGTTTATACAGTGGTGATGCGTTCTTAATCATTAAAAGGATCTAAGCCTGTTCTTTTGCTTCTGTTCTCAATTGAAGAGGATATATTTAATTCATAGACAGATAGATAGAATAGATAAATAGAATTCTTTATTGGCCAAGTGTGATTGGACACAAGGACTTTGTCTTGGTGCAATTCATTTGAATTTTGACATGGGAGCTTTTAATACTGCTGGAATTTTTATTGCCTGTTATTGTTTTGGCATTTTAGAAGTTCCTATAATTTCCATAGCCTCAGTAATGAAGAGATATATCAAATTATACAGTACCTTGGTTATATTTTAGGCCTTTTTATTGTATGCCCACATTTCATGCACATATTGCATGACTGACTTTTTAGGCTAATTGAGATTTACCCTACCCGGTTTCTCCAACAATACGGCCTCCCCCAATAGGAAGTCCCAGCATGTTTTATAGGCATGAAATGAAATTAAGCCCCTCCTCCCAAATTAAGGCCTATATTAAAACATGCGAAATTGGGGCAAATGGTGGGGGGGGCTTGCCATCAGGAAGTACTTTTGTTGCACACCCGGATATGGTGCTGCCTGCATTGACCCCGATATGAAGTGCCCCACCAACGCCAAANTATGAGAAACACGGTAGTATAGGCATGCAAAACCTATGTGCTTTCAAAAGCTGTAGGACTATAATTCTCATCATCCCCGGTTCTTTGCCAGTTTGTGGTTGAAGATTCCAACATCTTTTGGAAGCTGATCAAATAGATCAGATTGAATAAATTTGAAGAAATTGAAACTAAATCTAGACAAAGCTTGGTCCTGGAAAACCAGTGGCTAAGGTCTCAAATTTTTTTTGATCAAGTTTAGTGTACTTTGAAAGAGAGTGATCTTGGTTTTGCATCGCAATTTTGAGGCAACCTCTAGATTAAACTATTGCATTGAACTCTGTCATTGGGCTGCCTTTGAGAGCATTTCAAAAATTAAACTACTTTTG
Source organism: Laticauda laticaudata (assembly GCA_004320025.1). Taxonomy (NCBI): domain Eukaryota; kingdom Metazoa; phylum Chordata; class Lepidosauria; order Squamata; family Elapidae; genus Laticauda; species Laticauda laticaudata. Next base: position 36,793 of record BHFT01003009.1, read on the forward strand.
ACATGGGAGATTATGGTCCTAATATTAAAGTACATTGGGTTCCATTTTGTTTGTGAGTGAAATTCACTATGGGATATTTTAATTTAAGTCCTAAATGATCTTAGACAGATGTCCAATCTTAATGACCCTGGAGATAGACATAGCCTCTCCAAAAAATTATGCTTAAGTTTTAGTTTTTAATCTGAAAGAAAGGAAGGCTATTGAAGTATAGGATGTATGGCTGATCATATTGATTAATTAATTTAGTTATTCTGCTTAAATGCAACCCAAATGACAATTTTGTCCCAATGCCTGTCAAACCACTAAAAGGTCAAACGATGCCTTCTGATTTAGAACTTGGATGCTTTAAAAACTATTTTGTTCCCAGTGAATCTCTTTAGATGTCCCTATACATAACTCTAAAGTACATGTCTCTTCATTTGATGCAAGTAGGGTATCTTATAGGAGTGAGATCTTTTCTGTAATAGTATCAAACATATCTGGAATCCTCCTCCCATCCCCTACATTGAATCTATACTTTAAATTTAAATGTAAAGGTAAATATTGTGGGCCTGTTTTCAGTAGAAAAAAGAAGAAAATGGTGTGAACTTTTAATGGCAGCCGTTCAAGGAATTTTGTGACTAAGGTCCTGAGACAGAGGTGGAATTCCAATGCTTCCTTCTTATCCCTGTGCAGTAAGCCAGAAGCCATTTCAATGAAATAGCAGCAGGGAACAGAATCTTCCTGCTGATATTGGTTGGAATTAGAAGCTAAGCAGAGGTATGCCTGGTTAATGCTTGGATGGGAGACCTCACAACATTCTAGTATAGTTCTGGAAGATAGACTGGGACGCTAAACAGTATCCAAGAAAAAGGCAAAGGCCAACTATATCCATTTTGCTACTGAAAAAACAACAACACAGAAATGTCTTAAATGTTCAAGGGAACTAGCTTTCCAGTATTGGAGTGAAATTTGATAAAAACATACATTTGATAATGAAGCAATTTACCTCAAGACAGCTCTGGAGACATGCTAATCACAGACTGTTTCATGGTAGCTATTGCATCTATTGGGGCAATAAAATTTCTTTAAAATATAGAGTGATTTGCTGAACTAAGATTATTTACTGAAGTATATGCCTCTCACTACCGGCCTTTTCACAGACACAGTACACTTTCAATGCATGGCCCATTCACCCTCTGGGTTGTAGTATAAACAATTAGGAAACCTGGCATCCTGGACTACGGAATGATGTGTCTTTCTGATGCCAGAAAATTGGTCTGAAAGTTATTCTTCTTTTCTGTTGAGTTTATCTTCCATGTGATTACAGTATTTTACTATAATTTATTACTGTATGCTGCTTTGAACCCATTGGCATGGTGGCATGAATATGTAAAATAGATATACATACCAATTAAAATGGAAGATGGTCTTGAGAGTTACAGTCTCATTTGGCATAATCGGCTTGTGGTGCATGCAAGAGTTATGGACAGGATCAATCTGAATGATAAGCAGTAGCTCAAATGCACCACCGTGTTTTTAATTCAGCAATAAACTTACTTCTGCTAATAACATTGTGAATTGTGACTTTCTGCTCAGAATTGGGGAATTTGCTACAAAATGTGGACGTTTTTCCAGTGCAGCATATTCTACCATTTAAGTTTTTTCCTCATTAAACAAAAGAATCAAAGGAACTGCATCATCTGTTACAAATCTGGGCTAGTCCAAAAAATCTCAGTAACCCAGTATCTGAGAGGTTTAATTGCACAGCAAATCTCACAATAAAAAAAAACATTTTTGTCCCTCACTTTGGATAGGTTAATTGGAAAGACAAGTAAATGGTTGTTTCAAGAATTGACATGACTTCCTTAGAACCCTTTGGCAATTTACAGTAGCCAGGGTAAATTTGACTACATTTTCACTTAGTGTTTGCCATTGGGGAACTGATGATCAGGACTCTGCTCATACAAATTTCCACGTGTGTGTATGATTATAGGCAAGGATGTTCTTTTTTTCAAATGAAATATATTACAAATGTTTGGGGAGGATCATTTTATCTTAAAAAGGAATTGACATATGGATTACAGTGGGTTGATTTTTTTTTCCAGGAAGCATATATATATTTAGCATAGTAACAAAGAGCAGGATAGAAGAAAATCTCAGATAGTCAGATCTAGGGATAATAGAACTAGGACAAATTCCCCCTTTTGATTTTTTTTCCCCCTTTTTTATAATGGTGCATTTACAATTCCACTGGATTTTTGGAAAAATACAAACTTCTAGCATTACCTGGACTGGCGATGTATTATGCTTTGAAGCTTTGATTTTTTTTAATCTAACCATATGTTTTCAATACTACTTTTTGTGTTTCTTACAGATTATATGAAAACAGATTCTTTAACAAAAATCTAACCCCCTCACTAGAATAGCCTTTGCCAATGTGATGACTTCTAGATGTGAAGGAATACAGTAAAATGAAACTTAAGCCCATGTCACACAGCACCAACGGATGCAAAGAGGATGTAAAACGGACAAAAAAGCTTGCCATCCGTTGCAAAACGCGATGCATCCGTTGTGTACTCAC
>BHFT01003010.1:0-69441 GCA_004320025.1 Laticauda laticaudata
TTCCAACGGATGGCAAGCTTTTTTTAACGTTTTACATCCTCTTTGCATCCGTAAGTGCAGTGGGACCAGGCCTTAGAAGCAATCTGTAATGCCTTTTAAGATTCAAAAAGACCAGAAACCAATTACCAATAAAATGAGATTAGGAGGGAATCTAGTAATTCCAATCTTTTCCTACCTTTAATTGAATCAAAGATTTGACCTTGCTTGTTAATCCTAGTATACATAACTTTCCAATGCTCCATTGCTTGCTTATCATAAAAGTACAAAACTGATATATACAAAATGTTATTTTCTGACTGCAGAGTCGCTGTATTTAAAGACACAGCTGAGCAGAAAAACTACATAGTAATGTAGTAAAATCTTATTCTTGAGTTCTAATTGTTGGCTTTTGAAATGGAGCTATCTCAGATTGTGCTTATTGGCTGTGGCAATAGAATGATCAAATCAACATTTCAACAGCGTTTCTCTATTCCTACCTTCTTAAACTATCGGGACAATGGCCTGACTGTTTAATAAACTGAATACATTTGATGGTAGATTGTTTTGTTTAAGGGATATTAACTGGAACCACTATTTCCTAACAGCCTTACCAGGAAAAAAAACATTTACAGCAATGCTTTTATTCCAACAGACCTTCACAAAATAATCCCCACTTTCATCCCTTTTAATCACCAAAGAACAGGAACCATCAGCACTGCCATTTCTTATCTAACAAAGCCTGCACTTACTACTCTTACAACAATACTGTAATCTCCTTTACTAATTGACAAAACCCATCTTTCTTTGGTATAATTTTTGCAGGCATGCTACATCTGGAGTTCTTAAAATGCCTATCCATAGGAAAAGCCAATATGGAACCAGGGTGGTCCACAGACAGAGGCATAGGCAATCTGCTGAAATAAAGATGTGTGGCATAGAAGATGTATTCACTTCAAAAATCAGGAATCTGACATATATAGTCATTTGTAACCCAATTACCCCTCCCCCCCGAAACACACACACACACACTTCTATGTCTCACTACTCTTATACATTGGATTTTGCACCAGAAAACGAAAGGAGTTGATTGATTGAAGCATCCAGAACAGAACAACCCCTTCTACATATTTTTGAAGGCTAGAAAGAGTAAATTATCAGAGGTTCCCACTACTATTACCTCTGCAAACTATAACATATCATGTAAGTATAGAGCAGAACCTTTCAAGATAGACCATTGGAGCTGAGTAACTAATAAATTCAAATACATACATATATACATACATACATACATACATACATACATACATACATACATACATGCATACATACATGTTAAGTAATTAAGTTATACTATAAATATTTAAATAATTGAATATTTTGCTTTAAAGGCTTCATTAACGTCTATAAAATGTTCTTTAAGAACAGCTATTCTGGGATTCACTTCCACAGAAATTATGGATACAGTTCAGGGAGATCTGATTAAACTCATTAGAAAATACCTGTCCAATGTAAGGGATTAATTTATACACACACACACATACACACACACACATAAAACAAAGAGGGAATACCTAAATTTTAATCTATCTTTCTTTCAGAAATTAAACAAAAAACAATGCTAAATGGTTATTATCATCAACAATTATGAGATAAAAGTTACTTTTATAAATATATTTCATAAATGAATTACATGGAATACTTGGAAATGCATGTTATTTTCACAAGCTGCAACACTTATTTTCATGGATATATCAAATGCTCTGTAAAGTTTGTGAAGGAACTTTTTTACTAAGATCTTCAGCAACTTTTAGGGCTGGCTTATATAAACCCCTAAACCATAATTCGGTTCGCTTGATTTTGGCTTAATGTGATGCATGAATCTCTCTTCTGTGTCTATGTAGCCAAATGTAGATTGTTTCAGTACTGTAGATATTTAAAGTAGATAAATTTCAAGACTATTTCTTATTTTAATATTATTAAAATGACCATATATCTCTGTTCTTCCAATAGATTCCAGAATGTTAACCAGTTAATATGTCATAATCAACGAACAATACAAAAAAACTGAAGCATGCATAATAAAATAAAGCAGTAGCCCAACATACACAGCAACCCAAGGTACTTCTTAAATGCAAACAACTTGAGGGTTTAAGATTAAACCCTACTTTAGGGTTTAAGATTAAAACTCCCTTTAGGGTTTAAGATTAAACTCCTATTACAGAGGAGTCCTGACCATGATGTTTGTAACAGAATCAAATATAATTCATTGTCCCTGAAATCATGAACAAGATTAGATAGCAGAAAAATCTTGCTATTCTTAGGCATCCATAAATCACGTGACTATTTTAATCTATAGCAGGATTTTTTTTCAAACAAATAAAAATTCCCTTTTTCACTAAAAATTGATTTATTACCATTAATGTTCAAGTAAAATAAAGAAACTATTTAAGAAGAATTAAAAAATGTAAGAGATTTTTCTGAGGAGGTTAGAGTGTAGCCTTTTAACTGGACCAGGAAAAATCTCCATTGATTGATATGGGAAAATGCTTATGTTACAGGATTCAGTTAAAAGTAAAATTTGAGCAGAACCCTACACATCATCCTCACCCCAAGGGCAAGTAACATCTGCACCTGTCTTTCAAAATTAACAAAATGAGCAAGCAAAAAACTATAAACACACCCAAACAAAATCAGATTCTTTGCAACTCACACTGTAGCCTGGATATTCTCTTCTACCTGGCACAAACTCTAAGGTATATTTATTATGTGTTGGTCTTTGACATAACTCTCAGACCTCTTTTAAGACTTCAGCCTTCTCAAAGTATGTAATCTAAAACAATCAACAGGTGGTATTAAATCATAGAACAGCTCTTGAAAAGTTAAAACAATAGTCAAAATAAAATACAATTTCAATGACCTAAAAGCTGCAAATGCCATAGAAGGCTTTTCATCAAAAGTCAAACGACAAGAAATATTTTTTAAAAAAATATTAATCCAAACATACTAGGATGGGACTAGCCACATCTGACATTTTCACTGGTGTAACACTATAGACATGCTTATGCTTAAAGAACAGCCTATTTAATAGCACTCTGCCATTTTCATAAATAGCATGTAGATTTGTCATGGATTTTATTAAAAAAAAACAACCAGCATGGCCAGTGTTGGAAATATCCAGCAGTAAAATCAGTATAATTTCTCTTCAACTGAGTGTTCCAAAGATTTAATACTTCTGACAACAGCACAACTGTGGTATATGTGGTGAGTAACAAGGGTTCACTTACACATACCTTGCTTTCCTCTCCTTCTTCATATGTGGGTAGAAAAGAGGTTTTTTTTTTAAAAAAAAATGGTTCATATACTCTAAAGAAATCTGCTTGCTTTATATGATATTATAGCAGATCTAAAAAATACAGTTGCTTACCGTATATACTCGCATATAAGCCAACTTTAGAATGCTTTTTTTTTTTTCCAAATTTGGGGGTCAGCTTATTGCGCATAATCTGGCATTTTATCGGTGGCCGTGCTCAATTTGCACCGGAGCAAGCGACTTAGCATGGGGCTTCCCGCGATGAGATCTTGGCTCTCGCACTCCCTGTCGCTGGCCCTTAGCAGCCCTCGCCTCAAGTAAAACGCGCACGAAAATCGGCCATTTTTCTCCCTGGATGGACGATGAGCTGCAACTTTTGCCCCGCCGCCTTTTCCTCTCTGGGCTTCACTTCTGCCGTTCAGGGAAGTTGCGCCAAAGCCCTGTCCTCCCAGAACTCTTCTGACGATGCAGGGCCTTGCAACGGTCGAACAGGGGTTGAACAAATGGTATTTGGGGGCTGTATATATGCGAGTTTTGCATATAGATTATCATTTTGGGGCAGTTTTTTAAGGGTCAGCTTATATGCGAGATCAGTTATATGCGAGTATATACGGTACACAGTTATAGAAAAAGGAGAGTTTTTCCCTTTGGCAAGAATTTAAAAAGAAAAGTATGATAGATGCATAATTCAGATAGATATAGACAGACAGACAGACAGACAGATAGATGATAGATAGATAGATAGATAGATAGATAGATAGATAGATAGATATGATATAGATATACACACATATAGAGTTATCTCCAGAAACAATCAATCATCAGCAAGCCGAGATATCCAACATATCATTAACTTTGAACAGTATCACACAGAAATGTTCAACAGATTCATACATTAATGTCCTAGGAAATGCCATATGAAGTAGGAATACAGACATTTCATTTTCTATCTGGTTATCAAATTTATATATACTATTGATTAAACCATTACAGATTGCTCATGCCAACTACTATGTAAGGGATTCAGTTATATATGTTAAATAAGTATAGATGAGGTTATTTTCCAGAGGGATTCTGCATAGCAAGTCTGATTATATTTTGCCAATGATTGCACTAACCAGATTAATGGGAACCATAGTTTCATCATATTCAATGAACCATAGAACAGAGAGCAATAAAAAAGAGACAGAACACAGAAAAGAACTTTGGAGGTCTGCTCAAGCAGGAGACAACCTATTTGGACAAATAGGTTGTCCAGTCCCATCTTGAAAACCTACATTGATGGATAACTTCTCGTGGTAAGCCATTCCACTTATTAATTGTTCTCATTTACCACATGTTATAAAGCTCTACTATAGAAACTGCCCACTTGCAAAAAAGGAATACATTTGCCAAACAGCTATTTAGAACACACTTGCTAGAGAAAAAGGAACAAATATTGCAATGGTAACCTTTAAGGAGATACAGTAGTAAAAAGATAACACACTGTTTTGGAAAATTAAAGAATGAATTAAGAAGAAGAAGAAAATTTCAAGAAAACCTGAAAAGTCATCTTAATGGTATTCATTTACACACTGAAGAACATCTCCTGAAAACTTACTATACTATCCCTCTCTTTTATGTTAAAGTAATCTAAATACCCTACATACGTTCTTTTACTTCTTGTCAAAGTTTTCTTTCTCAAGGTAATCTCAACCCTACATTTCACTTTCCTGCTTTGTATCAGTGCTCTATTCTGTCTATTTCTTATTAAAATTAACATGATTGTTGAGGGTCTCTAATAAAATGCTAGTTTTTAATGTGAAACACTTCAAAACAAGTCATTATTTTTACAGTGTAATAAAAATAATATACAGGGTAAATAATTTCATAATCATATCCTAATATTTATCAAAAATAAAAAAATACATGTAGGAAGCACTATAAATTAGAGAATACCTTGGTAGCCACTAAGCTGAAAAACAAACTTGAATAATGAAAAGTCAAAGCTGGAGTCTCCTTTGATATAAATTGGGTGATCTATCATGTCTAAAAATGAAATTAAGTTAAATGTATAGCTTTTAAGAAGAGACCAGAAATGATCTAAATAAACAACATGTAAATCCTATATTTAATCTCAGACATGTTTTTCTAATTCTCCTTTTTGTTGATGCCTTTTGTTGCTATTACATTTATGTCAAGTTTCATCTGTTTCCATTTACGGTAACAACTATATGAACTTACTAATTAACTTTAATCATGCTTATCTCCCCAGCATTTTTCCATATCTACAAAGATGTACATTGAACACAGCGCTCTATGCAAGCTGGGAATTGATTGACTGAAGCCTATGTGGCTGCCATCATGAAACAGGCAGACACATGAAATTTGATTTAAAGACTCTTGGCTACTTCTTTGTTTAACTTGCAATTAAACGTAAGCTTAACCAGCCTTCTTAGATCCCTAGAATAGCACTAGACTCATAAGGCCCCCTTTCCACAAACCAAAATACTATTTCACAGGATAGATGGAGTGCACAAAGCAATTCCTAGACCTGAACCAGGCTGCCAAAACATTTTATTCTCCACCTTAAAAGACTTCTGTCTCTTCTTGTCCTATAGTGAAGCCTACATTTCATAACTATCATGCCAATAAATAACTTTTTGCAAGACTGATGCTTACATTAAAAAGTAAATAAAATCAAGCTGATTCTCTGATGGAATTCAAAATGTAAGCAAAAGATAAGGTGTATTAAACCATGGTACACCCACCATAGAATCACCTGAAAGATCAAATGACCCTGGACCTAATTTTCCTCCTGGTAGATAACTTTTGAAGAGACGAAGATATTCTTTTATGTATCAGCAGCCATTGAGGAAATCTGAGACAATGTCAGAGACAAGAATCAAAGTTTTGAACCAGGTTCAATATCATATAATGCGACATCCTGTGAACCCTCTGGCAGCAATGTTTTTTTTTCCCTTTACAAATCACCATCTTCAACTTCAGCCAGCAGACAAAAGAAATCGACATGTTACACACTCATATATAACTAAGCATTTACTGAAAATTACTTATATTAGAATAGCAAGGCAAAAAATCAGGTCAAAATCTATGAGAAAAAGATGCTTTACAGGTCTATAAATCTAACTATTGTTTCTAGAAAAACCACTTAGATGCTTTTAATGGACTGGGCTTAACCCTTTTTCTGCCTGCTGTTACTCAATTTCAACTCATTCACAAAAATTCCTTTCTGCTATTAGTTTCCAAACCTCAAGCTTTGAATGGAAACCAGCAAAAAAAATGAAATTTGGAGAAGCAATTTGAAATGAAGAAGTGAAAGATATATTAAAAGCTATCTGCCAATAGTACCACATTACTTTCTTAGTCCAACCAGCTTTTCTTGGGAAGAAAATACGAATTAGCCAATTTTGATTTCTATTGCAAATATTATTGTTAAATATCTTGGATTGTCTTTATATCTGAATTTAGTCAGTGTTTTGTCACAAAACATCAATTCCCTCACTTCACTCAGCAGTATTCTTTTTTAAAAAATATTTCTTTTTGCAAACTAGCTATACTTTCACGTGGAATCTGCAAGATACCAAGAGAAATTAAGAAGACTGATCACCAAAGTTTTAAATCGGTTTGCAAAGCTCAATTACAGTTATATAATATGGATATACAGAAAGCTTCTCAATTTTAACTCTATCTTTCTAACATCCGAAAAAAGCTGAGTATTAGTCTTATCTTTAAGCATTTTAGGATTGACAGCTAGATCATAAAAATTAAAAAGTGCTGACATTTTTCTTGAGATATTTCATAATATTTTATTGTATAATCATACATTATTTTATTATGTTTTGTTTGTGTCTTTGAATCAATGTTGACTGCAGGTTTTTGGAAATGGCTTGCCCTTACCTCCTTCCTAGGGCTGAGAGAGAGTGATTGGCCCAAGTCATCCAGGTGTCTTTGTGCCTAAGGGGGGGAAGGGGGAACTAAAATTCACAGAATACCAGTCTGCAGCCTAAACACTGCACCAAACTAGCTGTGTTTTATTAGGAGTAAGATATGAATATACAGATGGCTCTCAAAGTAATCTTTATTGCATAATCAACCATAGCAGGTCCTTCACATGTGTCAGGCTACTTTGGCACTTTCAAAGGGATTTATCCATTTGTTCCCGTTGATGCCTGTCTTCTTACCCTTTGTTTATTATGAATAGACAGGGAGGGAGGGAGGGAGGGGGGGGAAAAGGGAAAGTACAAAGTAGAGGAGAATCTTTTTGCCAAATCCCTCAAGAGGAATGTGAAAATAGCCACACATGCCAGAACACTAACTTGACGATTCAAATCATATGTTGCCAAAAGATAGACCGAGCATGAATGTTTGACTAAGAAAGAAATGAAAAGCTCTGAAGGATAAAAATTTCTTCTACCACATCATGAAGCATATTAAACAAGGCCCATGTTGTTGTTGGAAATGAACCTCACACAGTGCTTAACTTTTCAGTGACCTTTCCCTGTGAACATCTTCTCAATTTGTTAATGCTAAAAATAACACAATTGTAGCTGTTGAGGATTATCTAACTATAAGAGGCAGTCGGGAGGCACGCTTTACAGATTCTATCCTCTGACACGCATAAGAACTGCACCATCTTGAAAACAGCACCTGGCTAGCAAGCCTCCTTTTAAAGACAATGGTTATAAAAATAATGTGTCAACTAATCCAATATGTGAGCCAAAGGAAATATTTACTGAAGTCCATAGAGAATTATGAGCTGAGAAAAACCATAAATGCCACAGCAGGAAGCAATAATTTCTATATTACCATTCCACAAGGTCAGGAATCACTGGGTACAGCTTGATGTCAGTCATCGTGAAACAAAGGCACTGCCTAAGTCATGAATGTGAAGAATTTTACTTGTAAGAATTCATACAATGTAGCAAAGTCTCAGATCTCCTTCATGGCTTTTCAAAATTATAGAAGTATTTCAGCCCGTGCTTTTAGACTTAGGCCTACACTTCAAGTCTCATGAACCGCAATGCTGCCAAAAATTTGATAGAGCAGTGATTTGCAAAGGCATGTTCTGTAATCAGTTGGGTGCATGTCAATAAGTATTCACCTCTTCTTGATGTGGAAAATTCAAATTCTTTCTTCTTATTGAGTGGCTTTCCTTGTATCTTCTTTCATCATCTTCTAAGCTCTGTATAAAATGAGCTGTGTCCTGAACAGAAGTAAGCAATTATTCCAAAGCTTGATTAAGTCTTCCTACTTCTCATTTTGGATCTGAAATCCCTCTCTTTATATTAATATTCTCTGTATTTCAATTGTTCTACTATCTGTTGTTGATAAATTATTAATAACTGCTTTATTTCCTTCAATATTTGTGGATTTATTTCTACTATTTGTCATAAAACATCACCTTAAATGGTAAAGAGACCTCATTATTGTTATCACTGCCAAAGCATTCACAGAAAATTCTGTTGAAACTCTCATGCTTGAGTTTTATGAGCTGATAACCACTTATTATGTGTACTTATTTGAGAAAGCTCCAACCAACAGAACTAGAAATCAGAGAACGCCAACATCAGCAATTCTGTTCATGACCTTGAAGTGTATACCCATTTGGGGTTTTCAAGCAGTCCTAAAGAACCACATAACCAATCTAAATTCACAGGATGCCTTTATACGAGAGTTTTAGCCTGTCTTCTGTCTTTGCAATATATCAGTCATCAAGATCATTATGAGCTGAAACTAAGCAATGCTGAAATAGCAGCACAAACAGGGGAAAGGAAAAGGAAAAGTGCAATATCACATCTTTGTTCAAATTAGTTTTTATCAACCAAAATTAGCTACAACACAACAAAAAAATTATCTCCTTGGGATGCAGGTCCCAGTAGCTTTTGGAAAAGGAAGAACTGCAGTAGAAAACCATGAGAAAAATCTTTTTCTGAAGAAATTGAATCCACCATTTGTAAACAAACATTAGCAAACTAGCCAAATATAATGCATGGTATTATGGCTAGCTGTTGTGTTTTCCTATGGCTGGGCCACTAGAAAATATGTATGAACATATATAATGAACATGTGTGCATCATAATGAAATGTAGAAAAATGCTAAAGATGCACAGAACGCTGTTACCAAAGTGGCCCCTATTTTTCTACTTGCATTTTTACATGATTTCGAATTGCTAGGTTGGCAGAAGCTGGGAGAAGTAATGGGAGCTCACTCCATTACGCAGTTCTAGGAATTGGAACAATTGAACTACTGACCTTTCTGATCAACAAGCTCACTGTCTTATCCACTGAGCCACCATGTCCCCTTAGTTCAGTATAGTTCACTATAATAATTATTATATATTAATTTCTACTTTCTGATAAGTTTGGTATTTCAATTTTAGAGGGAATATAACCCATTACCCGTAATCTTAGAGCAATTAGTTTCCTGATTTATTTTACTCTTGCAAAACTACATTCCAGGTTCTGCTATGGCAACTATGGCCAATAATCATTCTCAGCTATTAAAGTTCATGTTTTTAAACACTGTAAGTAGAAATAAATATCGATATAAATTTAAAAAGAGCTGTTTATAAGAGGCTAACTTGCATCAAATAAAACAAATTTTATTTATAAAAAATTGACTGTATTACTAAAGACTGTATAAAAAACATATAGTGGGTAGTTAAATAGGAAAAATATCATTTTTAAAAATCTGACAATATATATTGAAAAACAAGTAAATGGTCCTTTTGTGTATTTTGCTCAAAATTGGAATGAGATGGAATAATCTGTAAAAACTTATTTCACACAAATGGACTAGTTTTTTCAAATTAAAAATAAACTTTATTAAAGATTAAAAAGAACACAATGTACATTACATAGAGTACAAAATTTCACTGCAAACAAAATCAATATACAGATACATAACAAATAAACACAAAAAACCATATATGTTTCTAATCAACTAAGACAGTGTGATCTTTTATTGAAAACAATTTTACTACTATTCATTTCCTATTTTTGATAAATGTTCTTAATCTAACCACTGCATTCTTCAAATCCTTATCTTTTAATTCCTTGGTTTTTTTCTCCTTAATCCACTTGTACCATTTTTCCCAAGCTGTATATCTTGAGTCTTCCTTATCCCTAAGTTTTTGTGTAAGTAGGTCCATTTCAGCACAGTCAAGAACTTTCTGAATAATCAAATTATTTGTTGGCATTTGGTCACCCTTCCAACATTGTACCAATGCAATTCTTGCCACTGTAATTACATGGAGAATTAAATATTTAGTTTCTTTTGCATAATCCCCTTTTAACATTCTCAATAAAAAATATTTTGGCCTTAAATTCTATTTGGATACCTGTGATTTCTTTTACCCACAATCTAATTTTTTTCCAGTATTTTTTACTTTTTTGGCAGAGCCACCAAGTGTGGAAAAAGGTACCCCTCATTTGCTTACATTTCCTGCAAATCAGCCTTAAGTTTGGATACATGTTCGCTGACCTTGAAGGTGCCAGATACCACCAGTAACACATTTTATATTGATTTTCTTTTTAGACAGCCAATTTTGTTATTTTGTAATTTTGATTCCAAACTTTTCCCCAGTCTTCCAAATTAATATTATGCCCTACATACCTTGCCCATGCAATCATTGGGCCTTTAACTATTTCTTCCACCATTTTGAATTCTAACAAGTAATTATATATTTTAGAAATTAATTTTTCATCTGTTCCCTCCAATATTTTATTTAATTGGTTCAGTTTTACCTCAATTCCAAATTCTTCCATGTCTTTTTTATATCTTGTCTTGAGTTGTAAATATGGCCACCACTCTATTTTCATCTCTTGTTCTCTAAATTCTTGGTTCATCTTTAATCCTCCTTGGGAGTTTAATACATCATATAATATATCTAATTTTTCTTCCAGTTTCTAAGGCATTGGGGTGGATCAATGCCTCTATGACGGATACCCATCCTGGAATCTTCATATAATGTTTGAGTTTAATCTCTTTCCACACTTTCAATAGTGATTATATGACTATTAAAGTGTGTATAACTTTTATTTCCAGGGTTCCGCATGAAGGCATGCCACCCCACCTCCAAATTGTGCCCTTCTAGAGTTAAAATTATTTTGTTTCTCAGATTGGCCCATTCTTTAATCCATGTTAAAACTGCCGCTTTATAGTATAATTCCCAGGTAGGGAATCCAAATCAACCTCTGCATCTATATTATCTTGTAATGAGCTTAATTTTATTCTCAGTTTTTTCCCTGACCAGATAAATTTCATGATAATTTTGTTTAATTCATTAAAATTTTTTAGCTCATTTAATTGGAATAATTTGAAAGAGAAATAGTATTCTTGGCCAAATGGACTAGCTTTTTTTATAGATTACACATCCCTAATTCAATTTATAGTTCTCCTTAGGTCCAGAAGCATTTTTCTTATTCTCAGACAATAAATTGTTGATACATAGATCTTCTGCCAAAGATGGCAAAAGGAACCAACAATCACCTCCAAGATTACACAAGGAATATAAATTCTTCAGATTGCTTTGTTTGGAAAAATAATAAAAGAGGTGTCGTTATAAAATATAGCCAACCGTCCCTTTCTATAAAATTGTAAAATGAGAATAACTCCTAGTCCTGAAAATCAGATAAGTGGTATTGAAGTCTTCAATGGAGAAAATAATAATACAAAACATATAGCTCCCAGTCACAAAAATGTTATCACCCCTTGATCTTTAGTATGACCTTCCACTAGAAGTATTCAATGAAACTAGGTGAAGAAGAGATATTTATCAGGAAGCCATCAGATCTGTTTCCAGGTATCTGCTATTGTGATACACGAGCCTGCTTAATGGATTTCTCTCATCAGTTAAGTGGAATACTGTAGTGCTTGGTGGGAGACACACACTAAGAGCTGCTGAGTCCAATGAACCCTTGGCATTCTTTGATCCATCATGAAATTGCACCAAGAAACCCTAATCCCAATCTCTCATCCAAAGGAGAAGACTGTTGAATATGTTTCTGTTTGGCTCATTTGTTAGGATTTTCTATTTTTCTACATTACCAGATTTAAAATAATTTAATTAGGAGGTCATAGAATGAAAGAGATCATTTCTCTCTAAGTCCAAATTGGTGACTCATGGTTTTTGTGTGAAAGTGATTATAAAAATAGTTTTATTTTCAGAGGCACCAATAAATTGGACCACATCTGCAGCATAAGAAAACCCATATATCAGTTGAAGTTCCTTCCTGTTTGGCAAAAACAGGCCTCATATTTTGAATGCTTGAAGTTATATTTTTTAAAAACAAATAAGAAAAAGAAAGAAAGCTATGCATGCACATATACACAATGTTTTTTTTCTATGCAATGAAATCCTGTCAGCACAGCTAATCCCTAGAGAAATCAAAAGTATAAGCTCCAGAACAGCAACAAGTGCATGGTCAAAACCATGTAATCAAGATGAAGGCTTCTTCATACTGATATTACACACCCCATTGCCTCCAATCACAACCAAAGATGACAGGAACACAAATTTAGAATCATCTTATTTTGCAGGGACTGACAATGTGGGTGTAACTACTCAACAAAAATCATAAACAGCTCCGGATTTTAAAAATCCACTTTGTCTCTGTATCTTGGATTTGAGATAGATTAAATAATTGAAAAGGCTAGGCTGTTAGGTCATGATTTCTCTACTGCAGCTGTCCAGCACAAATTGACAGACACTCTGTAAATCCTCTTGATTGAATAAGAGGCAGAGAAAATCTATGTGCAGAGCAAAACATACTTGAAATGGAGAAAGGAGCATAATCGAATGGAAAATAGAGACAACTTTTTATATGGATTTACTTAACTGATTCTGTGGTAGTAAGAATAGTAATTTATAAATTAAGGCATCAATGGATACACAAAACCAATATAAACAGCAACAGCAAGTCAGACAGAATTACTGCTTCTAGTAAAAATTGCACTGAACCTTCTGCAAACTTGACAAGTGAAGAACCATGAATGGTAAGACATGTCTTTATTTGGTACTATTGTGAAAAGATTCTGTCCAGCAAAGAAACATAGTATTAACTTCTTAGCAATCCATGAGAGATCTTGAAGCAGCTTGCTTCATTTGTACCTTAGCAAATAGTTGTACCCTTGGCTTACTGATACAGAGTGAATCCTTTTTCTCATACAGCTTCAGAGTTCAGGAACACTAAAAAAATTTTTTGGGTGAACCATTCAAACATTTCTGAATTTGGTTGAGCCATTCAAACTTTTTGAATTGTATTTAATGAAGGAGCACAAGTTCATTTCAGAAAGTGAAAAGCTTCATTTGAAGTTTGACATATTTAGCTGTGCATATATAGTTTTCCAAGTAGCTAGGTCCTGATAGTATTAATGTAGACTCAGTGGCTTGCTCATATTAGATATATTAAAGATTTGATTTCAAATTCAGTCTTTTGCATGTTTACTAAGTGAAATGTTCTCCCAAATTCAGTAGAATTTACCTTATTGATAATTGAAGCCCTTAATTATTATAAGTATAAAAAGAGACAGGAAATTGATAAGAACATGGAAATTCTGAAAACAGGAAAATACCAAAGCTATTTTGTGTTCCCTAGATGGGGATGAACTGAGCCAGTCTGGTGTAGTGATTAATGGCACCAGGAGACTATGTGTTCTGGGCCCACCTTAGACCCAAAGCCAGAAGGTGACCTTAAGCCAATGACACATACTTATCCCTAGGAAGAAGGCAAGGATGCACCACTTTTGAAAAACTTCCAAGAAAACTGCAGAGACTAGTCCAGGCATCACCAGAAATCAAACATCAGTTTAGAGGCAGGAATGGAAAGACAGAGATGGAGATGACAAAATAATCCCACATATCATAAGACTAAAGGGAATAAGGTGTTGTATACAAAATGAAAGCACTCTTATGATTAAGCTAAATTTGTTTGAATGCTTTTCATGATCCTATTGAGCACTTTAAGGTGACTTTCAGGGTCTACACAATGCTAAGCAAAGTAGAATTTAAAATTCCTCAATCATTTTGAAGTTTTATTACAAGAAAAAGAATAGTTGTGTATTCCCCACTGAATATTTTCTAGTTTTCTATATGTTATCAATAAGATTGCTTATAATCTTCTGAGTTCCTTCACATGTATTTTTATCCAGACGTAAACATCTTAAAAATTAATTACACTTCTGATAAAGAATGAAAAGTAATTATCTTAATCTTAATCTTATCTAAAAGAAATTTCATATTCTAGGAATTGGCATTGGGAACCAACAATATTGTGATTATTCAGCTTTCTACTTTGATATACAACCCCAGATTCCTAGAAAAACTCCAGTTAAGTGTTGTGACAATAAGCTAAATGTGTCATTAACAGTTATTTTCTTATTTTTAGGTTCATTGCTTTTTGTTTCAAGCATTATCATACTGGTAGATGTGGTGACCAGCTGTCCCCTCAAATGTCTATGTCATCCAAATTCAAGGACAGTGGATTGCAGAAATCAAGGTCTTGCCAAAGTTCCTTCTCATTTACCTGCTGAAACTCAAATATTACTTTTGTCAAACAATGGCATTCAGAAACTCAGTCAAAAGACTTTTAGAGGCACCCAGACTCTCAAAATTCTGGACTTATCAAACAATTCTATTTCAGGTTTACTACCTGAAACATTCAGAGAACTAGAGCATTTGCAGATTCTAAATCTAACAAACAATTTCATTGAATATGTAGATAATAAGATGTTTAGCTCTTTACCCCACCTAAAAGTACTGGACTTATCATCAAACAATATATCGAGGCTTCCTAGAACTTTAGGAAACAAGACAGAGAACATTACTTTATTGTCTCTGAAATATAATCATCTTCAGGAAGTTGACAGACTTCTGTTAGAATCACTTCCAAATCTGAAAATGATTCTTTTCAAGGGTAATTTCTGGCAATGTAATTGCCAAGTCTTTGGGCTGAAATTATGGCTGGAAACTTTTCTGTATAACGGTGAGTCTTTCTTTTCATAATACATATATTGAATGTCCAGCAACATTAGCTTCACTTAATGGTATTTCAAGGAAAGTTCTAAACATGCAGATTTGTTTTTTTCTAATAGTTGTGGGCACTTTTGACCTCCTGATTTATATAGCATCTGTGAAAACCTTATAGAATCTGCAGATTACAGTTGTAAAGTTAGCCTTCTCATCTTTTTCTACCACTTTCTTCTTTTGGTATATTATTATGATTATATTATATTACTTTGTTATATGTATGTATACTGAGAGCTTATGCATCAGAGACAAATTCCTTGTGTGTTCAATCACATTTTGGCCATGGGGGAAGAGGATATATAGCCAGCCAAGCAATCTTAAGAATAAGAAGGACCTGTCTCTGAATTTGTGATTGTTACAAATGTTGGGAGAATTAACATCTACATTTTAAATCTTATAGGAGTTTTTTTTTTTAAATGCTCCTCTTAAAACGTCTAAAGCCTCCTTTCCAAAATACTAAGAGGCTTTTGCACAAATATATGGTCATTTGTGCCCATTTTGAGATCACAAGGCACTGCTCATAGTAATCTATGCTTTATTCACCTCCTGATTGGACTATTGGAATGTGTTGTACAAGGGGCTGCCTTTGAAAAAGTATTTGGAAGCTTCATCTGGTCCACAATGCAGTGGCATGAGCTGTATGGCCACATGACGTCATGCTCATGAAACATTACACTGATTCCCAGTGGGCTTCCCAGTTGTGGGAAGATGCTGGTTGTTACATTTAAAGCCCTTCACAGCATAAGCTACTTGTAGGACCACCTCTCTCTGATCATTCCTCCCTGACCCAGAAGATCTGGCAAAATACACATAATCCTGCTGCCTTTGTGAGAGGAGCTCTGATGGATTCTAAACAGTGGGCCTTCTCTGTCTTGGAGCAGCTTCCCATAGAAACCTGAACAAAGCTTTTTAGGCTTTGAGAAAGCTGTGAACACCTGTGTCATCTCCAGACATGGGGGGGGGGGCAGGTTGTTAATTTCTGGAGCTCTCATGTGGTTGTATGGAATATAGATAGTTCTTGACTTAAAACTACAATTTGAACTGGACTATCAGTCAATAAGACAAGTGGTAATTAAGCCAGACACTATGTGACTGCTCTACTCAATGAGCTCAATCACTGAGTGAGAGAGAGTGATGGCCCCGAATCACTCAGCCAGCTTTCATACCTAAGGTGGGACTAGAACTTGAGGTCTCCTGGTTTCCAGGCCAACAGTTTAACCACAATATCAATGTATTTGAAATGGTGTTAACCCTCTATGCTTCCTAGCTTTACACTGTACAGGCTCTCTCCAAATTGCACTGAAACAAAATTTTGGTTTCTTTTCATGTATTCACTGACTATGTTGATACAAAATTAGAGAAAGCAAAGTGCATTAAATTTTGTTAACATGATTAAAAGTGTTTATTTCCCTGAGATAAATGTAGGAAACATAACAATTAAGATGCACTTAATCATCCATTCTTTTGGAATTTTCTGCATTCAAAATTTGGAATTTCCAGGCATTCCCCTTTTGGAAACTGACTCCAATACTTTCTAGCAGGAATCCAGGATGGTAACAATATTTTAACCATCCAAATATATCAATGGTATCCAATAGAAAAACTTGGGGGGGGGGGGGAACNTGGGGGGGGGGGGAAACTTGGATGGACTGTAAAATTTATAATTTTATTTCCCGACTCGAGTTCTTCTTCCCAGTTTAAGCTAAAGTAAAATTAGTTTCTATGACAAGGAGAATTTTACTTTAGCTTAAAGTAGGAAGAAGTAATTACTAAAATAATCACTATGACTTTGCTACCACCCCGGCAGAGACACAGGTAATTCAAATGTTCATTTATTAATTTCACAGTCGTATGCAAATGTTTATGTGCCCTTCATCAAATTGTGTTCCAATCCTTCATGATTAGAAGCTAGTAGAATTTTGATGTGGCATCCAGTTTAACATTAAACCATTCTGCAAATGAGAATGCATATTAAGTATTTTGGACATAGATCTCAAAGTATCAGTTTCGGAGGATAGAAAACATGAAAACCAAGTGAATATACTGAGTTAGCATTTAGCACTTAGGAAAGAATTGACCACCTTTAACTTGATAGTTGTGGCCAGAACTTCTCAAGGAGACAGGAGACCTACAAATGTACAGTAAGTTGAAAATGAAAGAGGCACAGGTAATAAGATTTCAAGGAAAAGCTCCTTGAGAATTATGGTCTGCTTGACAGACACCATTTCTACTCAGTAGATAGTCTATGTTAGCTGTCTGTAGAGTTGACATAGTGAAGGGATCACAAAAGAGAAGATGGCAGTTGTGATGTGTGCTATTAAACTCCCATTGTTTGTTTACTTGTGTTATGCATGTTTCCACGTGTGTGCATGTTTGCATACATAGGGCAGAATTTTGATTACATTTTGTGTCTACCATCTTGACTTTTTGATGTCCCCTGTGAAAACCCAGGGATGCAGGCCAGCTATATCAAAGGGATTCTGTGATTTTGCTCATGGAATTATGTAATCCTTTGAAATCTTACAAGATTTTGAATATTGTTTATAAAAAAAATTAGGTGGACTGCTGTTACCATTTATGGCATTGATGTTCTCAAGGGTGCCACATTGCTGACCATGGGTTAGTGTAAATGTGTGATAGCGTGAATCCAATTATAATACATGATGAATTGGACTTTGATTGCTTTAGTTTCACTATTTTTTCATTACAAATTATAATGGTATGACTGATCATAATTATAACGTACTACAATTTTAAACAATTTAATTCTTCACTGTATAATTTTTCTATGGTTGGCTCTTTTTCAAAGTAGTTGATAAAATAAGCATACATTGAATAGTTGT
The DNA here is from genome assembly GCA_004320025.1 of Laticauda laticaudata. Taxonomy (NCBI): domain Eukaryota; kingdom Metazoa; phylum Chordata; class Lepidosauria; order Squamata; family Elapidae; genus Laticauda; species Laticauda laticaudata. The sequence continues at coordinate 18,165 of BHFT01003010.1, forward strand.
TTTTAATAATTGTTTTTTAAAATGTTTCTCTTTTTCACAACACATACTTATAATATCTAATGCAGGGAGAAAAAGCAGTTTCTATCTTAGCTTAGCCAATCAGTAGTTTCAAAATTTTCTGAAATATCAAGAGTTAAGATACATCTTTTTTTTTTTTCCCATCAGGAGGAATTAGCGATGAAATCATCTGTTCCATCCCTGAAAATCGGAAGGGAAAAGACCTGCTGAAAATTCCCTATGAGTTGTATGGGACCTGCTTTCCTACAGCTTCTCAGGGTCACCAAGTCTATTGGCATCACAATTCTAAGCATAAAGGTTTTGCAAAGCACACCCATCCCAGTGAAAATGGAGGAAACAACACCCAGATAAACTGTGAACGTAAATCAAAGCCACGGCTGGTTAACTTGCGTCATTCAGTTGTCACTGTGGCTATAACTGGTGTTGTCTGTGGGATCATATGCCTCATGATGTTGGCTGCTGCAGTATATGGCTGTGCCTATGCAGTAATTACAGCAAAATATCACCAGGAAAATTCATATCCTGGCAAGGAGAAGGGGAGCCATGAGGAAAAAGAGCCATTTGAGAATTCATTGGCTTGAGTTTCTGATAGCTCTGAACTGCCTGAAGGAAATTCTTTGGTTAGTTGTGGTTCCTCTTTTCTCTAGAAACAAGAAGAGTATTGAAATAGGTCGAAATGTGTCCTGAGGATTCTACATTTTTCAATGTAGAAATAGTGTAATTTCTACATTATACAAATAGTGTAATATGTGATATTTTATATTTACCTGGTTCATCTGTATAATTTAATCCTGTTTACATATGGTAGGGTTGTAAAAGTTTATTAACAATTGGAGCAACATATATGCTTAGCAAAATAAATAAACAAATTTACCCTGGCTTGATTTTTTTTTTTTACCATATTCCAGAGTGTTTTCACATAAATCTATTTTCATAAAATATTTTTTGAAACCTGTAAAACTGGAGTTAACAGGTAGATAGCAATAGAGGCAGAAATATTAGATATTCTCTCCCTCCCCATGAATGGTCTTTAAAACCTTTGTTCTTGACCTCTAAAAAAATCTTATTGAAAGGAAAGATGAAATCCACTCTGTTCCATTCAACTGCTTTTCAAAAGCCTTTCATAAATAAGTTTGAGGTTCTGCTTGAGGTCTTCTACCAAACTTCTAATTTAATCCCCAAATCATAGCCCAGAAGAGAGACATGCTAATAACCATAAATGAATCCCAAAAGGAAAATTCAATGTAGATTATTGTAAATACACTGTACTACAAATACAACTCTGATGGGATACCAAGAATAAAAATATCATAAGGAATTTGCCTAAAGAATATGTGATGGATTAAATAGGCTTATTTATTTGCATTTTCATTTATTCCCTCCAAGAAACTTTTAATTCTTCAATCCTAAATTTAGTTTAATAACTATATCTTGGTAGCCTTTACAATTTATGCATAGTTGAAAAAATATTATATGGGGGTTTGAATTAATAACTTATTTCATTGTTGTTGCTCTATGATAATTACATTTTATTACAGTACAGATTTTGTTCATATGACTGTTAACTGGATATTACCAAATGAAACATTCAGCCTGTACACTCTACAATAAATAAATTATTTTGCAAATTATTTACAAACATTTCAATCTCCTAACTTGACTTAACATTAATAAATAAGACACTACTATGCTGCACCATGAAATACTTAATACTTCAATAGAGACAATGACTTTGAAAGTCACAACTAGTTGTGCATTCTGTGAACATCACAAATTATTTCCTACTGCTAAACATTCAGGCCAACTTGCCAGCACAACTGTTCTTACTTCCAAATGCAAATTTGGGGGGATGGGAACTACCTAGATAAACCTTAGGGCAGAAGAAAGCAGCTGTGCTATTATCACTACAATCCTTTCCCAGGACCAATTAGACAATGGTTCCCTTCCAGTTTCTAACTGGATAAATCATTATGAGAGATAGTTTGCATGCCTATGTATCAGAGGTGGTGTTCAGCAGGTTCTGACCAGTTCTGGAGAACCAGTAGCAGAAAAATATCTGGATACCTGCATAAGGATAGAGACATTCCTGTCAAACAGGCAACAAATGGTCAAAATTGGGAGCGTCCTATCCCCAAGGCAGTGTTTCTAGGACCAACTCTCTTCATACTCTACATAAATGACTTCTGTATATATTAAGAGCAACTGCGTTCTCTTTGCTAATGATGTGAAGCTATTCAACACCACCGACAATACTGCTGCACTTCAAAAAGGCCTCAACTATGTATCAGAATGGTCAAACAAATGGCAACTTCAAATCCCAACAAATAAATGCTCTGTCTTACATACTGGCAAAAAAAATCAGAAATTAAAAACACAAGCTGAATAGTCAAGACCTTGTTGATGATCCAACTCTGTCAAGGACCTTGGAGTACTCATCTCCAACGATTTAATTCCTAGAGACCACTATACTACAAAGCCAAAAAGGCTTAAGAGTTGTTAATCTAATCCTGTGTAGCTTTTTCTTTGGTAATATCACAGTACTAACTAGAGCATACAAAACATTTGCTAGACTAATACTTGAATACAGCTCATCAGTCTGGAACCCACATTACATATCTGATATTAATACAGTTGAGAAAGCCCAGAAAATATTTCACAAGAAGAGTTCTCCACTCCTCTACTCGTTGCAGAATACCTTATGCCACCAGACTTGAAATTCTAGACCTAGAAAACCTAGAACTATGCCACCTTCAGTACATAGAATTATATATTGCAATGTCCTACACCTGTCAATGAATACTTCAGCTTCAACCATAACAATACAAGAGAACACAATAGATACAAACTCAAGGTAAACTGCATCAAACTTGATTGCAGGAAATACGACTTCGCAACAGAGTGGTCAATGTCTAGAATACTCTACCTGACCCTGTCGTTTCTTCCCCAAACCCAAAATTTTAACCTTAGACTGTCTACTATTGACCTCACCCCTTTCCTAAGAGGTCTGTAGGGGGCGTGCATAAGCACACCAATGTTCCTGCCGTCCCTGCCCTATTGTTTCTTTTTGTTTTTCTTATATGCATCCATTTCATGTATTTATAAGTATGTTTATACTTATACCGGTTATCTTATAATCGCTTGACAAAATAAAATAAATAAATAAAATAAATTTTGAGTAGTTCAGAGAACCGCATGTACCACCTCTGACTGGAGATTTTACATTATCATGCCCCTGCCACGCCTACCAAGCCATGCCCAAGAACCGGTAGTAAAAAAATTTGAATCCCACCACTGCTCTGTATACAAAAGACAACTACAACAATGTTGGGGACACCATGAACATTCATAATTAGTTGTACTGGAAAATGCATTTGTGCATTTGTTGATTCATTTAATCAGTAATAAGCCACGGAAATAAATATCTCTTCATGAGCTTCATCAGGAAGAAGAAATATGACTTTTTCCCCCCTCAAAATTTCAGTCTCTTGGGATGAAAAATCAAGAATCAAATCAAGATTGTGATAGAAAATTCAGGATCAGTATTTACTTCTATTACAAAGAGAATGGAGATGGGGAGATTTGTTAGGTAATTTTGCACAATTCTATTTTGTTTTTAAAAGGCATTTTACAATATCTTTTGTCAATGATTCGTTAATAAATGTAGCACCCACTGGGATTGTAGATATAATTTTAGATGCACTGTACTTTAGCAGACTATACTGAGTTCAAAGAACAAGACAGAGAGTTGTAAGTCACTAAGACTGTAATGAAAACACCTGTTGTTCTCATAAGCCAGTTTATCTAATTATATGCTATTTTCCATTGTGAAAGGAAAGTGTTTGATGACACTCATACCAGATGATCAGCATGGTCTCACAGGGAAATAGATACCTGGAACATCTATTAATATACTCAGTTGGCTCTCCTATTCTTTAAAAGATCTCACTGTCACAAAATATACTGTTACTTTTGTCCTTTCTGAAAGGTATACTAAGCGTATCACTGTTAGTTAAAATCTACATACATCCTTTTAAAAGTCTGTGCAACTATGCTAGTTTGTAAAATACATAGTAATTATTGCTCAGTAAAGGAGAAAAATTTTGCATACAACTTTTTAGGCTGAGGTTCACTTTTTCATGAACACCCAGAGCCAGTTATTTGTGTCTTGTACAAACTATGGCTATTTGCTTTGAAGATCAAAAAATAACCTGTGTTATGAAAGTTAGACACTTAGAACACAAAGCCTGATTTCCCTCTTTAACAAAGTTAACAATGTTGCACCAAGGAAACAGAAGAACTCTAAAAAATAAAATAGGTCAAACAAAACTATTTTGAGAACTCAAATAAACTTGGAAAATTCTTGGTATATCAAATCAAAAAGGGAGGGGAGAAAGTTATGTGAGAGTGTGTGTGTATATAGTATGTGCAGCTGCCCAGAGTGTTTTATTATGAGATAAACTGCAAATAAATTCAATAAAACTAACAAACAAATAAAATGTATATTTATACATTTAGATAGATAGATAGATAGATAGATAGATAGATAGATAGATAGATAGATAGATAGATAAATAGATAGATAGATAGATAGATAGATAACAGACAGATGGATAGACAAGATGATAGATCATAGATAGATAGATAGATAGATAGATAGATAGATAGATAGATAGATAGATAGATAGATACTGTTCAGTGTTTTCCCGTAAGTGCAGGTGCTACTTGTTTTGGATCAACCAAGTGTATATTCGAAATATAAAATAGACAGAGAAGACTTGAAAACATACATTGAAGACATAGAATGAAAAAATTACTCAGCAAACATTAAGCAAAGCCATTACAATTTGGGAGGTCAAAGAAGCAATTAAAAAATATCAAAACTGAAAAAAATGCCAGGTCCAGCATAATTTCCCCCAAAAGTAGAGGAAGAACTGGTGAAACTATTCCTGGGGAGATTGAATGAAATCCAAGTAACGAAAACAATACCAAAGATAGGGGGAAGAAGTATATATACTGTAACTCTAATAACAGTTAATTATCCAAAGAAACTTCAGTCATGCAGACCAAGTTTTTTATTAATGTTGATTATAAGGCATTCACTACAATATTATTGAATGAATGAGGAAATACATTTCCAAAATCATACATAAAGATGAAACATGTTGCATTCTAAAGAGGATGCTAAAAGACAAGAACAGGATTTACAATAAAGACAGTAGGACACATCAACATTTTTTTTTTAAAAAGAAGCTGGTAGTAATATTTTTAGATATAGAAAAAGCATCAGTCAATTTGGAATAGACTTTTCTATAAAAGAACTTAAATAAAATGAACTCAAGGAGAGAGTTCAAAACTTGAATGGAGAGAATATATCAGTGACAACCACAAATATCATATTGAGTAGAACACTCTCTGAAAGCTTCTTAATATGTAAAAACAACAAGGCAAAGTTGTCTACTTTCTCACTTATTACTATAATTGCTTTGGAAGTCATGGTGGATGAGATGCAAAAATATAAATAAATACAATTTAAAATGTTATATACATGTCAGCCTTTCCAGACAGGAAATCAGACAGGAAATACAATCAGAGCATCCAATTTTACTTTATGATAAAACTCTATTAATAGAATCTTGCATGTCTAAAAAGATAAATCTCCTGCTCTTCCCTTAACAGAAGGAGAAGCTAGGGAAAGTCCCCTCTGAGTTTTTTTCTCTGCCCATTAAGGGAACTGTACTTAGACCTTCTCTTATCTGATGGTTCCTTAGGCAGTATGTCTCTCAAAGTATTTTTTACAAACCATTACAGTAGATAATGTAATATTATGCATCCAGAAAGGTCTACAAGGTAGTTAATAAAAGACTTAATGATTTTAGCTTTGGTTCTGGCTACATAGTTAATGAGAAGAAAGTGAAGATAATAACAAGGTATTTAATTTCTGGGGAAATTGACTTGATTTAAAAAAAAAAACTGGCTGTGAGATCCCCTAAGACCCATGAAATACTTAAAGTTATTTTGATATAATGAAATAAAGATATATTTTAACACAATTATAGCAAATTAAGGAAAGAAGTAAAATAATACCTCAAAAGTCGAAGAATTTAAAATTCTCTTAACTGAGACTCACTGTAACAATAAAAATGAATATACTAATCATGATGAGCTTTTTATTTTTAATGGCATGACTATCCATCTCAGACCAAATGTTGTACATAGGCACAAGATAATTAATAGCAAGAATAGGGGGGAAATGAGAATAAGATTTACAAGACAAAAGAAAGTGGTATATATGCTCTTCCTAATCTTAAACATTATTAAGCAAATTATGTGTTATGCATAATGGAATGGATTAAATTTCTAAGAACAAAACATAAATCATAGGAGAAACTAATTTAGGTAATAGACTCATAGGTATTTATGGTGTCAAGAAAGAAAAGAACAAAAGATTTTGAAGGGACATATTATAAGAGAGCCAATTTGGTGGTTAAAGCAGGGGTGTCAAATTCGTGTTGTCACGGCTTGGTCATTTAATGTATTGTGACTTTGCTAAACTGGGTGTGGGCATGGCCAGTGCATTACACATCTGGCCCACGGGCTGTGAGTTTGACAGCCCAGGGTTAAGGTATCAAGTTAGAAACCAGATGACAGTAAGGCACCAAGCTGGCTGGATACCTTGGGCTAGTTTCTCTCAGCCCTGGGAAAGACATATAGGCAATCACTTATTAAAAAATCTCACCAAGAAAACTGCAGGGACTTTACCAAGCAGTCTCCAAAAATTGAACTTGATTGAATGGAAAGAAAAAAATAGTATAAGATAAAGTATTTGAATCCAGTGAAATTAGATTAAGATCAACAATTTCATCATTCACATCCCTGTCAAATGCTTTTTGCTTCAAGGATAAATTATTGGAAGATGTATTTAATCACATGTCAGTATGATACATTTAGATACAGAAAACAGAATAAATAAATAAAGCCCATGTCACACTGCCCAACGGATGCAAAACGGACACAGCGGACGAGCAAAATGTTCCATCCGTTGTTATCCGCTCTCAAAAGGGCCAAAATTGCATAACTGGAGCGATAACACGGACGCGTGGAGGACGCAGGGCGGATGCAAAGCGGATGCGGAATGGAAGCCCAGGCGATGGAAGTGGATGGGAGCGGATGGCCACTCCCTAGGCTTCCGGGGGGCGCAGCAAAGCGACGCAGAACGGAAAGAGCGGATGCAGAGCGGAAGCCTAGCGGATGAAGCGGATGCACAGCGGATGCCTAATGGATGCCTGGAGTTAATTGCGCATCCGGGAAGGATGCATTGCGTCAGCCCACGTATAATGGAAGCAGCTCGGAAGCAGGTCGCATTCAGAGGAAAGACCTGCTGCCGGACGGATGGCTGCCTTGCCTGCCCTGCTGCATGTCTGCCTGCAAGCCTTGCTGCCAGCCTCCCTGCCAGCCTCCTTGCCAGCCTTGGTGCCAACCTGCCTGCAAGCCTTGCTGCAGCCAGTCTGCCTGCAAGCCTTGCTGCCTGCCTTCCTGCCAGCCTTGGTTCATGTCTGCCTGCCAGCCTTCCTGCCAGCCTTGGTGCCTGCCTCCCTGCCAGGCTTGTGCCTGCCCTGCCAGCCTTGCCTGCCCTCCTGCCACCTTCCTGCAAGCCTCCCTGCCAGCCTTTCTGCCAGCCTTGGTTCCTGCCAGCCTCCCTGCCAGCCAGCAACCCACAAACCATGCGGAAGCACAGCAAGCCTCAGCCATATGCTGCCAGCCCAGGCAAGAGGGACAGGGCTACCATCCTGCCCCTGGACCTCACTCTGGTTTTCCTGGGCTTCTGCAGCACGGGCTCGCTCTTCTGGGCTGGCGCTCTGCTTGCTTCTGCTCTGGAGGAGCTGATGACAAGCACTCCAGCACAGGCCACCTCCACAGCACCTGGACCCTTCACCCCTGAAACTGAGCGACCAAGAAGGAGTGCCAGAGACTCATTTTTGTTTTATAGCTTTGTTAATAAAGTCTATTTATGATTCACACACTTGCTTCATTTCTTTTTTTTAAAAAGTCTTGGTGAAACTTTTAGAAATGGTTTAAGCCTTTGCATGCTTGTGGGATGGGTTAAGATAGCAGTGGGGTGGGCAGGGAAACCTGAGGAATGAGCAGGGATACCTTTGGGATGGGTAATAGCTGTGGGATAGATAAACCAATAAACCCATAGTGGACTGTATGTTCCACCCTCCCAGGTGCAACACCTATGGCCCTTTATTATCAATAATGATGTAATAATCATCCACACAATGTCAACATAAACACACTCTTTATTAAACGCCCTGTTCATTGTAGGCCTACCCAACATACATGCCCAATTTCATCCGTGTGATGAGACAGGCTGAAGGAAGCATCCCATTAAGCATCTACCACTGTCTTGCCACTCCACTGCTCCACGTGGAGTTTGCACCAGCGTCTCAGGAGGTTGCGCTGCTTCTTCCCTTCACGTGAGGCTCTGTTGGGGCCTTGCACATGCACAGTGTCTATCAGGTTTCGCCCTTGCCTCCATTCCCCAGGCTCCATGCCCCATTGCCTTGCTGATGGTCCACAAGCCTGTCCTGTAACACTGGGTAGCGGGTGCGCATGAATTTGTGCAGATGCAGCAAGCTTCCATGATGCTCCTCACGGTCTCTGGGCTATGCTGCATGTGGTGAGAAGTACCTGGAACCTGTTGGCCAGGATGCCAAAGGCGTTGTCCACCACTCGCCTTGCCCTGGACAGCCTGTAGTTGAAGATCCTCTCTTTACGGGTGAGGCGTCTGGAGGTGTAGGGCTTCATGAGGTAGGTTGTAGGGAGAAGGCGTCATCCCCCACGATGAAGTAGGGCACATCTTGCGTGTCGTTGCAGGTCTCTGGATCTGGGAAGCCCAGATGAGGTTGCGTTCCAGCCCATCCTTGAGGACACTGGTGTTGTATACCTGGGCATCTGAAGATGAGCCGTTGCCTGAAGCATCGATGTACATGAACTTGTAGTCAGCATCGACCATGGCAAGAGGATGATGCTGAAGAAGCCCTTGGAGTTGAAATAAGTGGACCCTGAGTTGGGTGGAGATTTGCAGGCCACGTGCTTGCAATCTATGGCTCCAATGGTGTGTGGGAAGTTGCACTTCTGATACCACTGCTCTGCAACTTTCTTCATCCTTTTCAGTGGAGGGTACTGGAGGAGTTCCTCCTTGTATTCTTCGATGATGGCCTGCACCACTTCTCTGACCACAATGCTGATGGTGTTGGATGGCACCCTCCAGCCGTACTGCATGCTTCCTGTAGGTGGTGCCGGAGGCCAGGTGGCGCAAAATGAGTTCCACCTTGAGCCAGGTTCCAGGCTGGGCGGAAGCTGTTGTCTGCTTGGTCAACCTGGTGTCAGCCGCTGCACAACTTTGTCAAACATGGCTGCAGGCATCCTCATGAAGTTCTGGAACGCCCGAGTATCTTCGTTCCTGAGCTCCACCATCAGCTTGCTGTACAGTCCGTCCTCTGCTCTTCTGGACACCTCTTTCGGACCCAGACTCTTTTTGGCTGCCTCTTATTCTTCTTGCAGTAGAGTTCACAGAGCCTGTAGATGGCTTTGCACTGTTGCAGAACAATGGTGGCTGCCGAAAGGACTTTGTTGCAATCCACGGTGGACATGACTGGATGCTGTGGAAATGGAAGAGTCAGATGAAGGCTGCAGAGGTCTGCACCGCTGGGCTGCTGTTCTGAAAGTGAGATGCATATGAGTTGCTCCCCCTTTTTATAGGAAATATAGGTTTTCCGCTAGCATCCTCCAGGCATCCTCTAGGCATCCTGCAGACATCCTTAATATCCGAGATAGGTCCCCTCTGCGAACGTTTTTTCCATTTTAAACGCTTTGTTTCTGTGCTGCATCCGCTAGGCATCCGTTCTGATCCGTTCCGCTTCCTCCTGCGTCCGAGCGGATGCGAGTTGCGCGGATGCAGAACGGATGCCTAGTGAAATATAGCGGATGCGTAACGGATGCAGAACGGATGCGTAGCAGATGCAGAACGGACGCATTGGATACATTTTCCGCGCAAAAGTTTTGGGCAGCCCAAAACTTTCTGCGGATGAAACGTCAATAACGGATGCTGGACGGATAGAGAGGAAGCAAAACGGAGGCAGTGAGTAATCGCGTTTTCCAAACCGGATGGCAAGCTTTTTTGTCCGTTTTACATCCTCTTTGCATCCGTTGGTTCAGTGTGACATGGGCTTAAGATTTGCTCAATGAAGAAAGGAACTTACCATAGTTAAACACTTGCAAAAATTACTGGAAAAATAAAGTGATCTTAAGAAAGGCTCCATGAGAAAGAATTTGAAACGCTTAAACAAAATTAAGATTATTTTTTGGGGTACATCTATAAATTGTTATTGAAATATGATAAGGAAGCAGAACAAATTAAAAACTACATGATAAAATGGCTGCAACATTTCAAAGAAAGAATGCTAATAGAACAATAGAAATAGCTTAGAGGGGGAAAAATCAGAAAATTCACTCTGAGCTACAATGTGAGAGAAAATTGGTACAAGATGTTTTATAGACAGTATATAATTCTTTCAGTGATTACCAGGCTGGACAAGTCATAAAATAACAAATGCTGGAAATGCTATTTTATCAAATGTAGTGTTCTTGTAAAGAAACCCAAAACCATTGGAAGGAAGTGCATAATTTTTTTAAAAAAATTAAAATAAATTTGAATTGAAACCACAGAGATTTTTATTAGGAATAATTCCAGAGAGTGTAAACAAGTACCATAATTTACTGAGATACATGCTGATAGCGGCAAGAACCAATTTGGCTCAACATTGGAAAAGTGAAACCTTGTCGACAACACCAGAAAGGGAATCTAAAATTGGAGAATATGCAGCAATATAACAGAAGTTTAACTAAATTCAAGCAGTAATGGCTCCCTTGCATTCAGCGTATTACAAAGCAAGGCGAATTCAGATATTTATCAGAGATGTTCTAAAAAAAGGAGCTACAGGATGCTGAATAGAGATAACAGATACAATTATTTAAACAGCTGTAAGCAATAATTAGAAATCTTCAAGCAAAAAATCTTGAAAGAAAAGTATAAACTTTGAACAGAAGTTAGTAATTGGGAATAATGGAAAGAAAGAGGAAAAAGTGCTGATGAAAGTTTTTTCCCCTTAATCTATCTCTGTATATGCAATAGCTAAATTAATTATATTGATTTAACCATCTCACTTTAATGAACAAATAATACATTAAAAAAATAACACTCCTTTTTCATAACACTGGTCATCCTCTTGCATGCCAACTGCATACACTGCCATATTTATATTACATCAGTGGTTGGTTTCAAAGTGGTTTACTACAGGTTTGGTGGGTGTGGCTTGGTGGGCACGCTTTGCGTGCGTGCACGCCAAACGTGCATGTGCAGAGGATTTTCTACTCACCTCCTGTGATCCCTGTAGCTTCAAGAGCTGACATGTGGCAATCTGCTGTGCCATGCAAAGCAGCTGCACTTCAAAAGCAGGGAATACGGGAGCCAGAGCAGGTGGGTAGGCCCAACAGCAGCTCATCAGAGAGAACCGCTTCGGTCTCAGCTGATCTTTGCTGCTACCAGTATGCCAGAACCAGGCTGAACCTATAGAATAGCACCTCTGTATTCCATCAACTAATATGGAAAATCATCCAACAGTTTGGGGTAAAATATTACCAATGTAGTTCCACTTTGGAGGAGATATGGTGGAAATACAGGCCTTGTTCATCAGCTCTATGTGGAGAGAAACAATCCAAGCTAGAGGAGAGGAAGGCCATTAATTTAGAAGACTGTTAACTCTGGGACAGTATCAAATCTGACTTTTCATAATAGTTGTCTCCTGAAAAGGCAAGATTTGGGGTCTCCTGGACATACATCTTCTCTTGGAAGCACAGGTAAAGCTGTGGCCAGGAGATCCATTATCCAGTTCATGTGCCAGTTGTGGATAGGAATGTGATGCCTTGATAACAAAGTCAATTATTCCTCTTACATAGATTACTATAATTCAGATTACATGCTGCTGCTTTTGAAGACTCAGCTGGTATGAAATGCCTATATGCTTACTGAAAATCTAAATATACACCACTGCAAAGGATTTGCATTGGCTACTGCTTTATCTCCAATTGCAATTCAAGGTGCTGATTATCACTAATAAAGATTTAAATAGTTTGGCCATGGGTATCTGCAAGACTGCTTTTTGGCCACCAACCCATGTGAACAGAGAATGCATCTTTCATCTATAATGAGGGATGAGAGGAGGTAGCTGAAGGCTCCTCTTTTAGAATAGCTTGCTTGCTATGATGAAGGTGACTCTTTTTCTCATGACTACCCAAAATATGTTAAAACTTGGCACTTGTAGAAGACCCTTGGAAAATGAATGGTTTGTGGAGTCATCAAAATAGATGAATGTGATTAAGTTATTAATTTTTCTTTTATTGTATTAATATTATATCACTATTATTCTTATATACAGTCCAGAAATAGTCTAGAAACAGATTTAAACCTTTAAAGTAAAGGTTTCCATGGTCCAGTTGTGTCTGACTCTAGGTGGCAGATCTCCTCTCCATTTCTTAGCTGAGGGAGCCAAGGTTGTCCAGTACATTTCTGTGGTTCATGTGGCCAGCATGACTATATGCCAAGGCACCTGGAACGCTACCCTCTCATCAAAATGGTGCCTATTAATGTACTGATATTTGCATGCTTTTGAACTGGGTTGGCAGGAGCTGGGGCAAGTAACAGCAGCTCGCCCTGTCACTCAGCACTCAGGTCTTGAACCCAGACTCTCAGCTTTCCAGTTGATAAGCTCAGCATCTTTAACCACTGAGTCATTGTTTCTCCCTCCAATTTAAACAAACAATCTATAAATGCATTGCAAAAATTCAATGAATAGACAGATGCCAAATTTGTTTATTTGTTTTATTTATTATCCCACCTTTATTATTATTACAGATAACTGAAAGTAGCAAACATATACAACACACTTTCCTCCTCCTATTTGTCCCACAACAATAACAACCCTGTGAGGTGAGTTGGGTTGAGAGAGAGAGTGACTGGCCCAAGGTTACCCAGCTGGCTTTCATAGCTAAAGTGGAACTAGAACTCATAGTCTCCTGCTTTCTAGTCTTAACCACGAGACGAAATGAAGGTAAATCAATGTTTTTAACATTTTAGGAGAAAATATGTGAGATACCACAGAGCTTCCCAGGCCAAATTTATTGATATTAATAATTATAATTTGGTTGGTTCCCCAACATATCAAGAGTCGTCTCTCACTCAGGAACAAACTGTGAATTACTTAACTTTCTTCCAAAATAGGTTTTAAGTGACAATTCCTATGAATCAAGAAATCCCATTTAAAGCATTGTTATGAAATTAACTTTTGTTTTTACCTGCTACTACAGGTGACTTTCGGTCATCCAGCAGCTGTATGGCAGTACTTGCTGTCACCACATTGCTCTTGTTTGCTGTTTCTATAAATTGAAAAAGAATGGATATTCAGGTCCAAATTCTCTCTTTGTATGGCAAGAGCCATAGCATTGTCCCTAACAATGGGGGTTGGCATGATAAATTGGGGAGGGGGGGGGACACCATTTCTTTGAAGTTGGGGCATTGCCATTAATCTGGAGGGGAACTTCTAAGGCCTTCAAGTTTTAAGTTAAGCTTACAAAGCTGGGGAAATTGACAGTTTTGTCCCTGTTTCAAACGGCACAACCTGCAATTGATCTGGGGGTTAGGAACAGGGGACTGGGTGGAAGATGCACATTATCTATGAACTACCCAATTCTGGTATCTTGTATCATGACTGATACATTACACTGGACATGGCTCCCTTTCTTTTCTTCTTTTATATTAAAGAATGGATGGCCAACCTTTCGGTTTGCCTGGATCACACTGAGTGAAGGAGAATTGTCTTGGGCCACATATAAGATATATAATATAATTAATGTGCATAAATCACATAATAATGTTAAAAACTTTATGATCTTGTGGGGCCACATTACTAGCTGTCCAGGGCTGCATGTGATCCATGAGCCATAGACTGGACATGGAAATTTTCCATTGTCTTCTGGCTATAAACCTCTTGAAATCAGTTTCCCTTTGTAGTTATCAAGTGTTTTTATTTTTTTCTTGAAAAAAATGGGTCAGGGAGGGAAAGAGGGCCCCCACTTTCCTATTCCATGAAAAAAGAGGGTTACATAAGGGACAGAAAAATTAGGCCTTATCTCTCCAGATGCCAGTACTCAAGATGCCACCTCTCTCCAGGCCCCAGTATTTGGATCTGAATAAAACCCACCAAAGCCAAACAAGGATACAGAGGAATCGATGTATAATGTACATCGGTTAAAGTTTCTCTTTCTGCTTTAGATTTGATCATTTCTAAGGACTGCCATGAGAAATAAAAACAGCCTTCAAGTAATTCTGTATGCAACTTATTATACCTAATTGACCTTGGCTGATCTTGAACAAATAAGCAGGTTCAGATTTAGATGGATGGAAGTCCAAAGAAGTCCAAAGGACATAGGCTAGAGTAGTACATTGGAAAGGCACTCCCAAAAAAAAGACTGTGGCAAACTATCTCTGTTGAGTTACCAATAAAGTTCTCCCTTGCAAATTGTCATTTCCTATCATGTTTTGACATACAAAGTGATATTAAGTCCCAAATTGAATTATTTTAGTTAAGAATTAGCAGCAGGATAAAATGTAATTCCATAACAAACCTGTACTGAATGGAATGGAGTAGACAAAACTTCCTGGAATCTGCTCAGCAGCTCTTCTATACCAAAGTGGGAAATGATCCGCATTAAAAATATTCTCCTTGTCTTCAGCTGTCAAAAAGTCTCTTGAAACAGAAGGAAATAAAAAATTGCTCTTTTTCATTTCATTTTTCACTTATCCCCTAACTTACCTAGTTTTTAAAAAAAAAACTAGATTGTGTTTTATTCTTCTGTTTGTTACTCAGAGCTATTTTGATTGATGCATGGCCATATAAATTGGCTGCCTAAATAAATAAGATATTGTAAAGCCTGGCTTATTTTCTTCCCAGTGTAAATAAGGTGGTGAACACCATTTTGCACGTTCTAGGATTTGTAATCCCAGCAAAAAAGACATTTGGGCTGGAGGCCAGGGAGTGTCTTTCTCATCTGCTACTTCCCTTTGTTCTGTTACAAGAAATACAAATACAAATAGAAAGAAAATAAAGAGAATCGAATAAAGGGAATTGAAGGGGAATCCTGTTCTGAATCAATAACCAATTAAAGTACAAATAAACAGAGCAAGGAAAAAGGACCATTTTGTTGGTTGGTTGGACTTTCTGCAATTTGAAGTCGCCACTAGGCAGTTGCTAGGAACTAAACAATTTCACCTTAGTGAGAGGGAAAGGAAAGAAGAAGAAGAGCAATGCAAGAGAAAATGTATGATAATATCCACTATGTGTTTCTTCCAGTATATACAGTGTCATCAGGGATCAAATTCCCCTTTTTCTGCCTTTGAATTTTCTAGAGCAGATTTGGGTGGCATCATGTTGCTCCTATGCTGAAAAGTATTGCAAAACCTGATTTGCTCCAGCAGAAGCCAATGAAATTCAATTTAATTTATCCTCTGTAGATAAGTTGCATGTGCGTTATTTCAAGAAGGCAAATGCCAGGTGGATTTTCCAGTCCCTAGGATCCAGGATTTGGATATAAAGTATTTTGAAATAAAAATCCCAGTTGTTTTTTAAGTACACACATGTGATATATATCCCACTCATGCATTTTGCTTCCTTATTTGCCAAAGACTTTGGACAGAAAAAAAGAAAACGAGCTGAGGAATATGTCTGATATCAGAATCAAACATGCACATGCAAAAAGATTTACAATGTGGTAACTTTCATGGCACTTCTAGTTATTCTAGAAACAAAGCAATTTGGTTTGATATGTTCTGAAAGATGAAATCTGAACTAGTCTATAGTGGCATAGCTCCAGGGTGGCTCCCTCCCCTTCCCATTATGAATCTCTTGAAATTCATGTGAACTATTATTTAGTTTCCAAAGAACTGCAAAAGACAGCTAAGCCCACCTAACTTGCAATTTAACCCCCTGATTTTTTTTTCCTGATACCACCACTAGGTGGAGAGAAAAGGTTGAGCGTTTTCCCACAGCAAGCATCCTTCCTTTTCTCAGTATAGTGCAGTTACTATACCTAGTTTTAGTACTTACTGATTAGTTAATTGTTCTGGTCCAACAAAAAGATTGATCCGAGAAAGACCGGTCCGAGTTCCAAGGAAAGCAACCTCTACTCCTTTGTCTGAATTTCTGAAAAGCAGGAACAGCATGAAAGCATTCTATTTCTACAAAGTAAACAGTTTATGCCTATTTCAAGGTCACAAAACATGTGTAGAAACCAGGACTGCAACTGCAATCAGTTTACCAAATTCAATAATCAACTTAAGCTTTTAATGAAAATTAAAACGTGCCCCCAATGTCCAAATTAAAGCTGACTGAAAGGATATTATATTCTACAAATGACATGGATGTATTATTTGCTGAATGAAGGAGTGAAGTTTCCAGTGTTGGGGCAGCACAAATCTCAGAATAATTTAGGGAGAAAAAAAATCCACATGTAACCACTTATGGATTACAAAGCCTCAAACCTTTATCTGGATAATTAAATGATGGGATATGGATCTCCCTCTCCAATAAATGAAGCAGATTTTGAGAGTGGTAGATTTTGTGTGTGCGTGCATCATCTCTCTCTCTCCTCTCCCTCCCTCTCTCTCTCTCTTCCCCTCTCCTTCTTCTCTCTCCCTCTCCTTCTCTCTCTCTCTCTCTCTCACACACACACACATATACACACCCTATCATATATTTTACATTTATCATGTTTGTCTGCATCCATATCTCTGGTGTATTGTTTTGTTTTGTGAGCTGCCCAGAATTATTTGTTTAAGCTGAGAAGTTATACAAATTTCCTAAATAAATATACAATTACTTTGACTTTTTGATACACATAAATGAATATATTTGTATAAGAAGCTTATACAATCTTTCATGACATGCTTGAATTCATCTATAAAAGCCTGGTGCTCAGCAAAGTTGCCCTGTGGTCCTCCCAAAAATGGATGTTCATTGTGGAACCCCACAAGGATCGGTGGTGAACAAACTGTCATATCAAGCTCCGGATTACCTGGGGCACTTTTACACCTACCATATGTGCCTGAATATTCTTTGATTATGAGTGAAATAACTTAATGAAGAATTTATATAGTCCTAAATTATATTCATATCCAAATTAATTCATATAAGAAGAAGGAAGTACAGTCTGTCCACTCACTCTGATTTATTTAGTGCAAGGCTGGTCCAATAAGCTTCAATTGGGGCACTCACTACTGCATCAAATAAGACTTCCTGTATCAATTCTTTGTCACCTGTAATGTTTAAAACATTCATTAAAAGCATGCATGGAATCTCCTCCCCAGATAAATTTGACCTCACCAGATATTGATAGGTATTTTCCAGGTTTATTGTTTTAAACTTAATTTCAGAAAATGTTGGAAATGAAGGATAACCCCCCATTTATTTTTGAGATAGAGAAGGGAAGCAATATTTTTATCTCGCTTTTGCATATCAAAACTTAAATTTCAAATATTCCCTTTTCAATTTCAAAACTGGTGTGTAATTAATTCATCTTGCTGGTATTAAGCTCATTAAGAAGTTTTATACTATTGCACCCTACCCGACTTCCTACTTTAAAAGTCAATGTTTACATTAGCAAATCAGTTATTTATTGTTTACCTTTTGATTGCAGAGTAAGGCTAGCCATTATTGTTTGTATTGTGCATATGGAAGATTGCAACTTAAACTACTTGAACCCACATAGTCAATTTGGTGACTGCGAGCCTGTACAACTCCACCGTGAAGTGAATGACTTACTTCCATGGGTGCTGCTACACTAGATTTTACAATGAAGTGTGCCAGGTAAAAAGAGGATTGAACTTCTATTACCCTGAACAGTTGATTTGAAGAAAACAGGTACAGCTTCAAAGGTTCTTTTTAAAAAAACAACAACTGGACTTTTTTTGGGTTTTTTTTGAAGATGTTTCACTTTTTATCCAAGAAGATTCATCAGTTCTGACTAGATGGTTGGGGGGTGGAACAAATCCATCCACACACACACACACACACATGCACCCCACTATTTAGTGAAGCTTCTTGGATGAGAAATGAAAAAGCACCTTTTACCTGGTTTACTGAGAATATCCACAGACAAAAGCAGGTACAGCTTAAAAATACAGGAGCTATATAGTTTTCTTGGATCCCTTATTCTATTAAAAATTAAAAAGCAAACACAATATATTTATTTGAAGAACTTTCCAGATTCATCTGAATTCAACTGTGATCAGAAATATACTCACAAGGAAGCAATGGCTCTTTCCCAGTGAGATAGTTTTTAATTGCCTTCAGTTGAGTCATTTGGCGGTGTTCCGGATGCAAGTCTGTGTTGCAATATGACCTGAGGACAATGTGTGGTTAAAAATAACAATAACAAATGATCTCCCTTTGTCTTTCCATAAGTGGGGAGCGGGCACACCAAGTACAGACAGAAAGAACATTACAAGTCAATTGCATGCAGATTTACCATTCATCTGCCAAAGAGACATCAGGCTGTTCTAAATCATGTAATCCTGAAAGGAGAATAAATGATAAAGAGTTACTTTGGGGCACACAACAGCACTAGTTCAATCTTTGAATAATATTCATAAAAGTCAAAATGCCTTTCTCCTTAAAAATGCAACAAAACCCCCTCAATATACTTTAATCAATGATGGTAAGTCATAGTTCTATCAGTGATTCACAAATATGTAGAAAATTCTAATTCATCTATTTCAGCTTTCTGTTCCTGTCTTCTTCTCTTTGCCTTTTTGTGGTTTTCCCTACTAATGTCCCCCTATCTTTTATTTACAGATTGAAGCATCTATTGTCACATGAAATCAAGGGAACAGCAGATTATGCAGGTGTCTTGCAGCTGCCTAGCTTCTGTCATTTTGTGTACTTAATTATCTTCTCTTGTTTCGACTTAACTAAATAGTTAGGAATAGACAAGTTTGATTTCCCCCTCCCCCCAGTTTTCTATTTTTCCAGCTTTTAGTTGGAATTTTATTCCACCTCAAAATGCAAACTAAAAGAAGGGCAACCCTGATTTATATTACTGTATGAAAACAACTGTTAATAAGGCAGCATCAGTGATCTGGGTGTTCCAACTGTTGGAAAACATCTATTGAGAGCTGGTTTGTTGAAAAAAAAATTGGAAAACATTGTACAAGCTGAAGACAAATCAGAACCCTAATAGTAATGGCCGTAGAATTAATTTAGGCAAAACATCAGTTGTGAGTGGGGTTCCTGGGAATTTATAAATGGCGGCAAAAGTTACTAAGAATGGCATGGAAGATTACTCTCCTCCCAGCCTAATCTAGTCTTCTTCACAAGAAGTGGAAATTTTCCTATGTATCCAGAAGCTGTTTTTCTCATCACTTGCTATTGTGTTGCATTTAATTGGAGATACCTGGGGTAAGTGAGTAATTTTTGCATGCACCAGCTAAGTTCAGTAGCTGCAGATTTCAAAACTGCATGACCACAAGAGAATGAAAGCTCTCCTTCTCAATGTGTAATGCTGTCTAATAGCAATAGCACTTTGACTTATTGTTCTGACCCAACCAGGTTCCCAAAGAGCAAACACAGACAAAGGCAGCAGCCCCCACTTTTAAGGTTTAATAATGAATTTTGTTCTGAAGGCTGCTTTCCACTAATTAGCTCCTACAAGAAAGAGCCTTGCCAAGTTGTTTGTCAAGGCTGCCAAAAACCCAGAAATAAGAACTAATTTACAAAATTCTCCAAAAACGAACTAAGATGTCCACCAATTGAGCTTAAGAGTTTCTTTGCTGTCTACAAAGAATGCTTTTCCAAACCTTTTATCTTCTTGAGGGAGGGGCCATCACCTTACAGCCTTCCTCCCAGGTTGTCTGTGCTGCTGTAATTGTTCCTTCCTCCGAGTAATCCTTCGTGCACATGCACTTGGCACAGGCTCCTCAGGAATCTCCTCATCACTGCTGCCAGCCCACATAATCTCTGAAGGCAGCAGTCCACTCCCTGATGGTCCTGGCCCCTTATTAGAGTCATCGCTCTCCTCAGCCATCTGTACCTGCTGCCAGCTAACCATAACACTTATATACCACTTTACAGTGCTTTACAGCCCTCTCTAAGCTGTTTATAGCATATTGCCCCCAACAATCTGGTTCCTCATTTTACCCACCTCAGAAGGGTGGAAGGCTGAGTCAACTTTGAGCCTGGTGAGATTCGATTTGCCAAACTTCTGGCTGCTGGCAATCAGCAGTAATAGCCTGTAGTACTGCATTGTAACCACTGCGCCACCATGCCTAATGCTGTCCAAAGGATCAAATCAATGCTTCAGCCCTAGTATTATTACACCATATGTTTTTGTCAGAAAGTTTTTATGTGCAATTCCAAAAGAAAAAGTAAGGCACCTAAAATGGACTCCTTTAGTAATCTAATGGGAAATCTTTGTGCTGCATGCTAGACTCAGAAGTCAAACAGGTAATTTTGAAAAAAGCAGCTGAAAACCCCTTATGGTATTTTTGCCAAGAAAATGCAAAGGTTATAATACTCACACTGAAAGCATTTTTACCATATGCACACAAATATACATTCATGCACACAGATGTCAAATTGGTTGTTTTGTGTCCCCAGGGCTCATTATTATCAGCACAATAACATGGTTCATAGTAATTGGATTGAGTCAATCAAGTATTACCTTCTTCTATTGTCACGTTCCCTCTGAAGAAATATTTGCCATGTCCTCTAGACAGAGCCACACCTAAACTGTGCAGATAAACAAAAAGCAGACCATAAAAACTGTGGCATAAACAAAGCGAGAAAATACAGGAAAAGATAATTACTCCCTAAGGTTTTAATTCCTGCTCTAGAAACAATTTTGTTTTGTTTCCAAGACCTTGGCGGTTACATGTCTTGGCCAACCAGCCACTTTGATGCCATTTTATGTTTGTTGTGCCAGCAGCAATGGACTGTGTATATTTATTAGGGGTGCAATAACCCCTGCTCTCTCTGGCAAGCGAAAATGAACACTCACCAAGGTCAGTGTTCAGCCAAGAGTAGAATCTGCCCATAGGCTTGTAGAGGAGGCGGCCTTTTTCATACAAATAAAAATCATCTGTATGGAAAATAATACTTACTGATAATATAAGAGCTAACAGAGCTGCTGAGAGCAAGGAAATCTAAGAATGTGAAAATCGGAGCTTAATGACACACTTGGCATAATTTCTTGATTACATATGTTAACCTTGCTTAATATTTTTGTGATGGAAATAGTATTGCCATGTGCTTTTTCCCATAAAATACCAAGGGCAGCACAATGGAGGGTTGCAATAACTGTTGCATTTTTAAAATGTTTCTTACATTTTTGAAAGTACTGATTTAACTGTATAGGTTGTCCTCGACTTACAACCGCAAATGAGCCCAGCATCTCTGTTGTTAAGTAACACATTTGTTAAGTGAGTTTTGCTCCATTTGACAAACTTGCACATGATAAGGTCACAAAAGGGGATCAGGTGATCCTGGGACACTCCAACCATCATAATTATGAGTCAGCTGCCAAGCGTCCAAATTTTGATCACGTGACCATGGGGATGCGGCAATGGTCATTAATGCAAAAAATATCATGTCACTTTTTCAGTGCGACTGTAATTTTGAACAGTCACTAAATGATCTGTTGTAAGTCGAGGAATACCTGTAGTGCAGGTGACTAGAAGAGACCAATAGAGTAAAAGCACTTGTTCTCATTTTGGAATCTGATCCAATCTGTGAATTGGATGCCAATTTTATGTAGGTAAGATTCAGCAAATTCTTCAATCGGGAGATAGGCTGCAAAAGTTATGCATGGAATTTAAAATCACATCTGCTGCTATCAAACCAAGACAACATGAGAAAGATAAGCACATGACAAAGGAGAATTCACAAAAAAAGGAAAAAAAAGAAAAAAATTGCAGTGGTTGTTCAACAGTTTTTTTGTATCTGGACTCACATCTATTTCGTGAACATCTGCCTTGTGGGGTGACAGACACAAAGCATCAGGAGAACTCATGCTTGAACTGAAAGAAGAGCCTTGAGTTTTCTGTGCAACTACTTCATACAAAAAGTTTCCAAAATGGTAGCTTACAAAATCTCCCTATCAGGGGTGGGTTTCTACGGTTCTGTCCACCTCTATAGAACCAGTAGCTCTGAAGAGCAGCAGACATAGAATTGGTTCTATGTCTGCTGATGTTTTTACCCACCCGCCCACCTGGGCTCTTACCTGATCTTTATTTCCTGATTTTTTTCAATTTTAGCTGCTGTGCGAGGCACAGCTTCAGTTAAAAAAGCAGGAAAAAAGGGCTTTTTGAAAGGCTGCTTCTCTGCATGCAGCATGCTGATTACAATTTACAGGTGCGCCACAGCGTGCAGGGAAGCACATCGTAAATCACCGAACCTTGTAAATGACTGAACTGGTAGTTAACCCTGTCGGATCCACCCCTGCTCCCTCGGTAGTAAAGGAGTTTTATATACTGGACTATGTTCACCTAATGGGCTACCGAGGCTTCCTATGGACCTTTTCTAAACAATGGAGTCTTGTCTCCAGTGTAAGTTAGTATGGCCCTCTTGGCATCAATCCTACCAGCTGACTAATCCCTGATTGGTGCATATGTTTGAGCTCTAATGTCTGGTTGAGCGGTACTGATTTATTGCACAAGTAGACAGCATTGGGTGCCTATCAGTGTCACAGCCAGAAATGAACTCCATCCTGCTCACTAAAGGCAGAATTACACTACGAAAAGGACTACATATGGACTGTATCGTGCTTAGGATTTGATTTGTGGTTCAGTTACCGGAACAGGCATTCCATGAATATGTAGAACTAAGCTCTGTATAAATAAATTCTAATCATTTTATTTGCTAGTGCATCTACAATCAGTAAGTGTTGCATCATTGGATCAGTGTTACCAGTCTGGATATTGTTTAATTATTTTGTGAATGGGAAACATTTTAGTGAAACACTGCAGTCATTCTTCCTTTCTTTTGAGTACAAGATGTGTTTATGCTTCATGTAATTGCTTATAACAAATGAATAACATTTCTGAGTGTGTGCATGACTCTCTGAGCCTTTGAATATGTGTGACTGAGGTAAAAGGAACTGCCTGTAGATAGTGGTGGGGGCTACAGATTTATAACGAAGATGCTGGTGTCCTAGAAGTGTGTATTAGTAATATTCTGTCAGCCACACCTAATCTACAGCGTACATACAAATGCATTTCTTTCAGCCCTGTACAAAAATCTAAGCATATTTTCATCAATGGCAGGGAAAATTCAACTGAAGATAGGCAGCAGGTTTCTTAACAGAGCACAGAATGGAGTGCCTACAGAATGACAGGCCAGGCAATTTATCTTTCATAAATTTTCAGTCTCTGAATAAAACCTGAAAAAGCACACTGGAAAGCAATTTCCCTTGCTTTTTTTTCCAGCATTATTTAGGGACGTTTTATTGTCAGCCCTCTTCTGATGAGCTTTTAATGAGCTCATGAGGCCTGTAGAAATGCGATTGCAATAAGCCCGATGAAATATTCCATTTATTGTGAGCTGTTTTACCTGAAAGGGGTACCCTTGATATCTGTATAATAGTAGTCATTTGTCATCACCAACACTCGCTTCTAGATACAAGAGGGGAAAAAAAGCTTAATATGAAAGGTTTGGCAGGTTTGAACTAAAAAAAAGCAAACATGTAATCTAGGACAACATTAATAATAGCATCATAGAAAGATATGCAAACATTCAAAATTCATATACATGTAATAAACACAAGTATACAATTTCATTTTTAAATTTTGCTGGAAAAGAATTGCCTATACAACATACCCCTTTGTCCACTGTTTTCTTCACTTCCATGGAGAATTTTCCTGTTTTCCGATTCACCATTGCATTCCGAAGCTTAAATAGGAAACAAGAAAAGGGGGGAAGTATAAAAAGAAATGTAAATAAAATAATTAAGACAACATCTTGTTTTTCCCTTGATACATGTCATCATTTAAAAAGATATTTGAACCAAAGGAAGAATAGGTACATATGCAATCTTTCCACTCTAATTTGTTTAACTACCAGTCATGCTCATTATATATTCCTACATCACAACTTCCAGAGCCAAATATTATTTCGCTGAAAATGCTGGGAATTTAGTCTAACAGGTTCTAAAAGCAATTTTGTTGAAAAACATATTATAAAATAAAACACGGCTGAAATGGGATGAGCCTTCCCAATTTGTAGAAGTCTAAAGCCCCGGTCCCACTGCACTTACGGATGCAAAGAGGATGTAAAACATTAAAAAAAGCTTGCCATCTGTTGGAAAACGCTAATGGCATCCGTTGTGTACTCACTGCATACGTGTTTCATAAACGCCTTACCTCGAGCATCTGTCCACTGAGATTTCATTCCACGCAAGAAGTTTTGAAGCCTGCAACAAAACTTTTGTGAGACGATGGAAATTTCCGTCGCCGCGGTACAGATGTACACTGTCGACATAATACTGGGGCACACCAACGTTCCTAGCGTGTCCTTATATCATTGCCCGCTGAGGGTTGAAACGCTTAACGTCCGCTGTAATCGCTCTCTTGCATCCTCATGCCATCTGCCGTCTCAACGTCAACATGCCGCTGCAGCTGAAACGGAAAGAGTGCGAGAAAACAAAAAGGTACATGGAAGCGTCTAACAGCCAATTAGTACGCTGGAAATAGAAAGGATGTAAGAGTATGCATCTCATATAAAGGGATTATAAAATGGATAAGAAACATTTGGTACTGGGATGTATCTCGTATATGGTTTAGGATTGTCTGCAGTATGTCTAGAGTATGTAGAAGGACACCTAGCGGACAACGATTTTCTATTAAAAGGGGGAGAAATCATCTGGATCTCAGCTATGAGTTCCAGCAGGCCGTTGGGTGTACAGATCTCTCTCCCCTTGTCTTAAGGTCTTCCACATCAATTGTTCTCTGATCACCATGGATGATGAACAGTCCCGTATGAATAGCTGCAACTCATTCATCACCAGAACGCGAAAACCTGTTCAGACTGTTTCCATTTTTATACAGAAGGAAAGAAGGAGACCGTCCAAGAGCTGTGGTGGGTCTGAGGATGGATCGTGAGAGAATGGAAGTTTGGACTGTAATGAACCAGTTGATGGTGGAGGCTGAGGAATGAAAGACCCTCGTGCAATTCCATCACTTCATGAGAATGCCACCAGCATGTTTGAAGAACTTCTAAACAGCGTCTGAGACACAGGTTGACCAAGCCGAGCACCAATTCCTGTCCAAGCCTGTCCCTGGACTGAAGGAGGCACTGACTCTGCGCCACCTGGCCTCTGGAACCACATACAAAAACATGCAGTATGCGTGGGGGTGCCACCAACACCATTCAGTAAAGTGGGTGCAGAGAAGTGGTGGCAGGCCATCATCGAAGAATACGTGGAGGAGCTCCTCAAGTGCCCCACCACTGAACAAGGCTGGAGAAAACTTGCAGAAGAGTGGTATCACAGGTGAACTTTCCCACACCATTGGAGGCCATAGATGGCAAGCACGGTGCCTGCAAATCTCCACCGCAACTCAGGGTCATTATTTCAACTACAAGGGCTTCTTCAGTGTCATCCTCTTTGCCATGGTTGATGGTGACTACAAGTTCATCTACATCGATGCCTTCAGGCAACAGGTTCAGCTTCAGATGCGGGCTAGGTATATAATGCAAGTGACTCAAGGATGGGCTTGGAACGACCTCATCATGGGGTTTTCAAGATCCAGACCCCAACACAAATGACACACAAGAAGTGCCCTACTTCATCGTTGGTGATGACGCTTCTCCCTCAGAACCTAATCTCAATGATAGCATACAGTTCAAGATACGCTGCACCTGTGAAGAGGGTTCTTCACTCAGGCTGTCCAGGGCAAGGACAGGTGGTGGAGAAATGCCTTTGGAACCTGGCCAACAGGTTCGCAGATAATTTCTCACCACCATGCAGCAGCAT
Source organism: Laticauda laticaudata (assembly GCA_004320025.1). Taxonomy (NCBI): domain Eukaryota; kingdom Metazoa; phylum Chordata; class Lepidosauria; order Squamata; family Elapidae; genus Laticauda; species Laticauda laticaudata. The sequence continues at coordinate 44,319 of BHFT01003010.1, forward strand.
CCAAGAGCACTGTGAGAAGCATCATGGAAGCTTGCCTGCATCCTGCACAATCTCATGCGCACCGCCGCTAGCCCAGTGTTGTAGACAGACTTGGATATGGGGACATGGAGCCTGTGAAATGGAGGCCAAGGATGATTAACCTGATAGATACTGTGGGATGTACAAAGCCCCAACAGAGCTTCACGTGAAGGGAAGAAGCAGTGCAACGCTACTGAGACACTGGTGCAACTCCGCAGCTGGAGCAGTGGAGTGGGCAAGAACAGGATGATAGATGATTTAATGGAATGCTTCTTGAGGCGCTGTCCCACTAACACTGATGAGATTGTGCCCAATGTAGCGTTGAGTGGTCCTACAATGAATAGGGCATTAATAAAGAGCTTTGGTTGTATTTTTAATGTGGTTGATCAACTGAATAAATTGTTATTGACAAAAAGGTCCTATAATGTGTGGCACCTGGGATGGTGGGACCATAAAGTCCACTATGCTTGCACTGGAGGTTTATCTATCCCACAACTAATCTTAATCTATCCGCACAAGGGTGCAAAGCATAACCGGCATTTCTTCAAAAGTTTTACCAACACTTTTATGAAGTAAAAATAATTAACCAAGTGTCCTAAGCAAAGATAACATTTATAACTGTCTTGAGACTTTATTTTGACTTTATTAAGAAAAAAGCAAATGAAGCAAGCAAAAATGTGTTTTTTAAGCAAAGATAACTTAACAGTAAACAGCTAAGTCTCGTGACACTGATCTCAATCACTCTGAGTCATGTCCATGGTCTCAGCTGTTAAGCCGGGCAGGACTGTGGATGTGGCTTGTGGTCTGAGGGACCATTAGGGGTGCTTTGCCCCGAGGGTCACAACAGGGGAGTGGTGGAAGTGTTCAGGAAGATGTCCGAGAGCTGACTCAAGTCCCGTGAGGTTTGAGAGGCCCTTCATCAAGGACTGGAGATGTCAGGCCCCAATACTGATGACAGATTGTCTGTTGACGGGCTTGGCTGTGGGGTGGAGGAAGGAGAGTGTAGTGGGCTTCTGATCTGGCAGCTGGGTGAGGAGTTGGCGTCTGTGGCGTGGCGATGAACCTGGCCTGGACTGGGAAGGTTCTGCTTCTGCTTGTGGGAAGTCCTGGTATCGTAGCCTTGCTAGGTGAGGGGCGATGTTGAAAGCCGTGGAAGGGCTGTGAACATCGCCGTGGGGTGGAGGAGCAGACCTGGACTGGGGTAGGAAGCAGCTTCAGCTGGGCCCTTGAGGTTGGTGCAGAAGTGCTGTGAATCTTCTGCTTTAATCACCTGGTACTATTGGGCTGCGGGGTAGGTCCCTCAGGGTCTGGCTCACGTAGGTGATGAGAGGTGTTCCGGCCCGAGGATGCCTGTCCAAGTGGAACGCAGTTCAGAAGAAGTTCTGTGCTGGTCTTCATTGTGTCCCTGATCTCCAACAGCACACCCCTGTTGGTTCTTGGCCCTCCAGTCTGCCTCTCTGCCTGCATCCTATGGAGCTGGGGGTGGGGTGGGGGTGGTTTGGCTCTGGTGGCTGCTGCTTCTTCCTCCATTTGTGACAGCAGGGCATCATCCCCATGGGATCCTCCAAGTCTGCGGCATGGGAGTGTAGCTGTCTTGGGTGGGGGGGGGGTTTTTTATCTCTGCCGGTGCAGATTAGAGTGTCGCGGCCCGTTCTGAAGACACCTGCCGGACAGGGTACGCTGGCTCCTGCGAAGAGGACTGGCTGTCTGTGGGCTGTCTGAGGGAAGAGAGGTGTCAAGGGGTGCGTCCTCGTGGCGATCTGCAAGAAACTGGTATGTGTCAATAGATGTGACAATCTCCAGTCAGGAGACTCAGAATCTGAAGAAGCCTGCTGGATTTCTTGAGGTGTAGCTTGCCATCCAGGTGTGCATGTGCTTCCACCTCCCAGGGTCTTCTGCAGTGTACCCGAGTCATCTGCCTTGTCTCCAAGCTGCTGCTTCTTCCGGCGGGTGTCCCGATACAGTCTGGTGGCCCTTTCTCCACATATCTCGTTCTCACTGACAGCCATTCCACGCACCGATCATCTCAGTGCCTCTCGGAAACGGGTGTATGTTTCTCCTCCCCTTGCTTCCTTCCCTTGCCTCTTCCCCTCTGGCAGTGGCTTCAGCAGTAAGCCTTCAGGGGCTTTGAGCAAGCAGGGCCTTCAGGGGCTTGAGCAGCAGGGCTTCACTCAGCTGGCAGGGCTTGAGGGCCTTGGGGCTGGTCACCCCAGCAGGAGCAGCAAGCAGCAGCAGCAGGTTCAGAGTCAGAATGCCAGGGGTGGGATGCTGGTTCTGGCCTTCTTGCCAGGGCTGGAACGAGTAGGCGACGGGCTTCCTCTTCTTGCCTGACTGACGAACGCATGGTGTTCCTGCTAGATGTATGGTGGCAGCACGTCTTTCCCCTGTATGCTGACTGCGTGCGTGTTTCATCTTTATATCCGCCGGAGCTGACTGCAATTCATACTCCACGCATGCCGCAGTAAATGCTTTGCATCCGAATATACATCCGTGCGGCATCCCTTTGTTTCCTATAGGTGTCCGTGATGCATCCACTTCATTCCGTTTGCATCTGCCTCTTTCCGCTACTTGCGTCCGCTTCGCAATTCTCCGCCCCGGAAGCCCCTTCGATGTTATCATCCGCTTCGCATCTGCTGTCATCCGCTAGGACGTTCCTATGAAACATGCTTGTTTAACATCCCCTGCTACATAGCGTATACTCACATGCCACGTTCTTTCCATTCTTTTGCCATTCTAGGTTTATGCAGTAATTTTTGCCCACTTTTGGGAGGGATGAGCAACGGGGATGGAACCACCCCTCGGAGAATTTTGCTTTCCATCCGCTGTGTCCTTTATGGCGCATACAGTTTGCGTCCGTCGGCGCAGTAGGACCTAGCCTTAAACACTGAAGGTACCACTACCAGTTACAGATTCTATAATTCCTATACCACTTCAAGTAGTTTATACAGAGAGACCACTTTCTAAAGTTTACTGCATTCTGTAAACTGTAACAGAATGCAGCCTAATTGCCGGTGTCGAACAATCTGGGTCCTTACAATTTTACCGTGATCTCAGAAAGATGGAAGGCTAAAGTCCAACCTTAAACCTATGAAAATTGAACTGCTGAATTGCTGCAGTATGGCAATTCAGCAGTAGTAGTCCACAGTACTTGCCATTCAACACTCGTGCTAAGCAATTGGCACTAGCTGGAAAGCTTAGTTTTAGAAAGGAAGTTAAAAACTGGCTAACCTTCACGCAGCAGGCAAGTAAAGGTTAAAATGAAAGTTAAGTTGCAAGCTAATAAGAGAAAAATCATTGATGGTTCGATGGTAATAAATTTGGAATGAACTTTGACATGAATCCATAACAAGCAATTCTTAAATGTGGTACCTGATATGGCGTACTGTTCTTTCTCTTTTTATACTTCTCGATTGCAAAACATTATTGTGATTTCTGCTCTACATAGCGGTTTATCTGCTTTGCTAACTTTGAAATTAAGCAGCCAAATAAAGAAGTGCAATGATGTCACATCCTCGGAAAGCTCCAAGATGTTTTAAGTAGAATAGATATAGAATAGGAAATAGAATAAGAATAGAATACTTTAATTAGGCCAAGTGTGATTGAAACACACAAAAGGAATTTGTCTTGGTTGCAAATTGCTTCTACACCATGACATAAAAAGAAAAGAATATGCGAGTATTCATCAGAGTCAATGAATCATCAGATACCAACATTTAATGATTAGCTCATTAGGGTACAGGCAATAAGCGAATCAAAAATCATACCCAGCAAGAGGGGAACGCTTCAGGGCCTTCTACGCTTCGAGAAGAAGCCTTAAAAAAATCTGGACCAAAAATATAAGTATTGTAAATTATTATTTATAATTTCTAATTTAATTTAAATACAATACATTTTATACATTGTTCTCTAATCTTATGCTATTAAAGTTAAGTTGTACTGTTCAATGTTCACACCAGCAATGAAAGGGTTGTACTGTCCTGAAACATATTATCCAAATCAGAATCATCCTCAATTCAGTCTCTATCAAAACGCCCGGTTAAGGCTGGCTCATTAAATTGGTTAGGACTTCATGAATCCAGGGGAAGGCCAAGCTATGTGTTTTGTTTGGAGAGTGATGGGGAAAATGACCAATTCACGGTGATTTTAGTGGGCGGGACAAAACAAAAGGATCATAGGCCTTCGTGAAAGTCCTAACCAAGCAGCTGGCACAGTGAAATCCTGGACAACATTCTCACTCAGCTGAGGAACAGGTTCAAGGATCATGAAAAACTGTGTTCCTTGCCCTTCTGGACCCACAAGAAGTTTGCCTCATACAGAGGAAAACTTCCCGCAAGCCTCTGCGTTTCATGAGTAGGGCTGAGGTGAAGGGTCCAGTGTAAGCTTGCTCATGGTTCGCCGACGCATACATAGCAAAGAAACAGTCCAGTATAAATTGTAAGAGATACAAACAACAAAGTTACAGTCACACAGTACACAAGTGGGAGGGGATGGGTGATAAGGAGTGATGAGAAGATTAATAGTAATAGTAGTGCAGGCTTTGTAAATAGTTCAAAAACTGTTGCTCGAAAGCGTTTTGCCCAATTAAAGATCAAGACAAGAAGAATTTTAGTAGTATGTAGGTAGATTCTTGAATGGTATATCTAATTCAGATCAAGTATATGTAGCTGTTGTAAAGAGCTTCTCCCAAGCACGTTGTGCTTCAGTTTGTTGTTGACACAAAGGTGAGCTGTTATGAAGCTAAAACTGCCTTTACAACTTGTTTTTGTATTAATTTACAAAGCAGTATAAAATTCAAGTTTAAATATCAGTTAAAATAAATGTAGCCATGCCTCATTAAAAAATGCATTTTAATGTGTTTCAGAGAGATAGGTCCAGTCCAGAGCTCCCACATTAAATCAGAACCAGAGGATCTTATTTAATCATATGAGAAAATTGAATCATATTCATCAGGCTCTGCTATTTGCAGCTTTTATTTCCTTTTAAAAAGTAGACCTATCTATTTAAGAGGTGGCTAGACAATCATCTTTGGGGAGATGCTTAAGTTCAGTTTCTCTATTGAATGGGACAATTGGACTTTACTGACCTTCTAATTCTCTGGTACTCTGATTCTACAGATACTTGATAGGGCCACGTGACATTTCTTTGCTCTTGACAATTTAAAATGATCATTTTCTTGAAGTCAAAGGCTGTCTTTCACAGCTGAAAAGCACAGGGGAGCAAAGCTTGCTTGTCAGTAAAAATAACTGATTATTGTGAAAAATCTGACTGCGGCTGACCAAATTAAAGCTGCATTGTTAGCATTTTTTTTTCATTTTGGGGCATCTTGATTTGAACCCACTATCTTTTTCTACATACAACAAATGTAAATAATTTTAAAAATGTTTTTAGCTATAGGCTTTATCAAATAAAACACATATTTTTTGAAGGGTTTTTTAAGCATAAAATGTTATATGTAATATGCAATTCTGGAAATATTTTCCTTTTTTAACTTTTGTGGTTTTGGACTTGGAGAGCTGGTCTTAATTACCAATCTACTTTCTAATGTTTAAAGAACTGTTCCATTTATCTTTAACATGTTTCTCATTTTTCTTCATCTCAGAGCCTGCAGTATTCCACTCCCACACAACCCTCAGGCAAGTTGCAAAATTACAAAAAGGAAACTCTCGTAGCTTTTAAGATCAAATATGCATATGGGAATAAGATCTCTTTTTTACCCCCGAATATAGTTTTTGGCTTGGGATAATAGATTTTCATCTGTTCTGTAGATTTTTCTTTTGCTACCTCTACAGGGATTAAATTGGTGTTCAGTGATATGAATGTGGGACATCTTTCTTCCCACATTAGTACTGTTGCTAAAATAATAAAACGTCAACTTCCATGTATAAAGTTCTTGAAAAAAGATCATTATAAAAGAAATAATAAATGTCAGTAAATGAAGTTATGCTTCCATTAATTTAATTAAAAGTAATTCTCTTAATAAATGATGAAATGTCAGAAAGCCATTTGGAGAATAATAACACAGATAGACAGACAGCTTCATTTGGGGCAGGAAATCTTATGCAGCCATTAGTAATTTTGAAAAGATGCTATGGACCCTCTTACATAGGAATACTCCTGACTCTAATGTTTTCTGCTTGCCAATTCAACTTATTTCACTCTTTTTGATGGCTGGTGGGCACAGTTCCAAAGAAAATATCATTTGGAATTTCCATGGGTCAGTATAGGGTCTAGGCAGGGATGACCAACCTTGGCAACTTTAAGACTTGTGAACTTCAATTGCCAGATTTGGCTGACTTCTGGGATTTGAAGTCCATAGGTCACAAAGTTCCAAGGCTGGACACCCTAGTCTAGGGTCAAATGTAAAAAAAATGAAATTATAAACTGCTATTCTGCTTTACATCAGATTAGTTTATTATTATTTTTTCTTAAATCAGGAAGGTTAGGATACCTGGGAAGAATAATCTTTGGGCATACCTGAGTATATGGACATTCTGTTGCCTGCTTCTGGATTAATATATAAGGATGTGAACTAGCATATTGTACTTCAAGTCCCCAGTCTTTTAGGGCAGATAGATTTGAAATTTCTCACGTATTGTGAGAATTCTCACAAAATGGCTTCTATAGAGTTCCAAAATGGTGCCAAGACATTTCCTAAACATTGATTTAATAGAATGCCAGTTGGCTCTCCTCTATTCCTTCTTTGTTGGGATGTTCTAATAACATGTCCCTGGCACTATTTTAGGAATTCAGGTTCTTGAAAGTTAGATCCATGGTCCAGGGGTGGTATTCTACCAGTTCAGTTCAGCCCAGTTCAGCCAAACTGGTAGCTCCGAGGGTCATCTGTGAGTGAACTGATTCGCTCCAATGATCAGCTGCTGGGCTCGCCTGCCTGCCCTGGTTCTATTTTGACCTTTATTTCCTGATTTTGAAACTCAGCTGCTTCTCTCAGCATAGCGGATTGCCACACGTCAGCTGTTGAACCCACAGGGAGAGTGCAGGATTGCAAGAGAAGGTCAGTATCAAACCCTCTGCGTGCATGTGTGCATGCAAAAAGCACCTACCAAGAAATGCCCACAGAACCAGTGGTAAAAATAATTGAATCCCACCACTGCCATGGTCCCTGTTATAAACGAAGTATCAATTTGGTTTTGCAGCACAGTTGTGGTATTCCGGAGATCATAGGTTTCAGGAATGGAAACCCATCTACTGCAGCTATGGCTTCCAACAGTAATTAAAAACATCACTGCTAATTCCCTCCCCAGTTATAAGAATATACCTAGAAAACTATACAACTGATGGAAAGTTTGCTGGCTAATTTTTAGAGCAATTCACATCATAACAGTTCAACATCTTAGGACAGGCAACATCCCTTCCCATGTCCTTCAATATGGCCCATGGAGATGGCAAAAAAGATGCAGTGCCTCTACCTTACTGCTGAGTAGAATCGTTCCTCTAAAGATAACACTCTATGTCAGGGTGTCAAAATCATGTCATCAGGTTGTTATCACATGACATATCATGACTCTCCACCCCCCCTTTTTTTTTTTTACTTTGGTCACTTCTATTTTGTGGCATTTACCACTACCACCACCATAGCAACTAAAGATTTTGGGAGGGGTCTCTTGTGCAATTGACAGACGCTACTATCAGTGATCCTTCTTTAGAATGAAGCATTGGGTAGGTTCCCTCTGGAGATAATTTGACTGATTCAGCATTCTGAAGGACACTTCAACATAGCAGTCTGAGACCCAGACTGACATGCATTCTATTTGCATATATTTATTTACAGATATTTTAATGTTGTTTTGGTCACCCTAGAGCATCTACCCAAAACCCCACTCTGCTAACTAACTCCTCAGATAGTTCCAGTTAAGTACAGAGGAGAAGTACACCTATTGCTTTGTTGAAATATCAGGGAACACCAATAGTTGTGAAAATTAGACATTTTGATCTAGACAATTTAATTTTCAATTATAATCTTAAAAATGAAATAAGCCAATTTGTTTTTTAAAAAATAGAAAATGAAATACTCTTAAAGAAGACTATTCAAGTAGAAACTGTAGGAACAAACATGGAAAGCATTCAAAATGCATCTCTGTGAATTGAGACCACAAGTGTCAAAATATGCAGGCAGTATGACCTGAGGAGGCACAGAAGATGGGAGAAATTAGTTAACAGTAAAGACAGACATTGCTTAGGTTATTATAACTCATAAATAACATTGTGATTTAAATCCTGAGTAAGGTAGGTTGACAAGGCAGAAATGTGTATATACATACAGACACACAGAGACACACACATGAAAAGGCAGCAGACAGAAACATGAGTCAGAGAAAAGTGATCAAGAAATGTCTACATTTGAATACTGACAATACTCCAGAGGCAGAGATACGTGATGAATCCCAGATTTCAGAAGACATGACACTGTAAATATGGGAAACTTCTGTTGATATATTCAAAACCTTTCAGAAATGATTGGAGTTTGGAAGGATATAGGAGCTGTTAATGTACTGCTGATACATGAGAAGGGTGCAAGGAAAGATTTGTGGAAAGGAAGACAAGAAGGCATGACTTTAGTTGGTACAGATGTTATGGGAAAAGCTAAATAACAGAAACCAAAAGGAGAACACCTGGAAAGTTATGATTTAATTAAGGACAGTCAGCATGGATTCACACAAAATGAAACATACCCCAAATATCAGATTTATGGAGGAAGTAACAGAAAAACAGACAAAGGTTAAGTCATAGACATAAGGAAAACTTTTGATACAGTACAGCAGAAAATTGAAATGTACAGAATGGCATTAAAGGGAACTGCAGAATGACCAGAAAGAAGCAATATGGAGTTTGATGAGAACAAAAACCTGTTAACTGTGAAAGTTAACAGATAAGACATTTGATAGACAACATGAACATAGTGAATCTGTCACCTGGATATAGAACTAAATGCATTTCATCTTATAAATAGTAGCAAACTTCAGGTAGTTCAGACTATAGCATAAGAGAGATAGAACTGTCTTGGCAAAATTTGGTACAGATTTTTGTTGCTGTGCTGCTCTTATTTTATCAAACATCTGAATGTTACTAAAGAGACCAAAGCAAAAGAGTTTTGGAATCCATATGGCTTTTCAAATTTTTGCTTCCTACTCATCTCACATACTTTCATGGCAGCAGTACCCTCATTTGGGAAGTAATATGTTCCTCCCTTAGAACTGACCTAGCCAATTCAGTTTAGATGGGAGAAGGTTCTCCATTTAAAGAAGGTGTGGGCTTTAAGGGGCTGCTATTTCTTACTAAAAGTGCTGACCCTCTGGAATCTCTAACTGATTGATTGGTGAATCACTACCACCAACAATGCTGCTACACTTCAAAAAGACCTTGACTATGTGTCAAAATGGTCAAACAAGCGGCAACTTCAAATCTCAACAAACAAATGCTCTGTCTTACATATTGGTAAGAAAAAAATCAAAAAATAAAATACAAGCTGGATGGACAAGACCTTGTAGATGACTCTCATTCTGTCAAGGGCCTTGGAGTTCTCATCTCTGATGATCTAAGCGCTAGAGTCCACTGTAACAACATTGCCAAAAAGGCATTAAGAGTTGTTAAGCTAATCCTGAGAAGCTTTTTCTCTGGTAATATTGTACTACTAACTAGAGCATACAAAACATTTGCTAGACCAATTCTTTTTTTTTTTTTGAAAATTTTATTTAGGTTTTCNCATGAGAAGTGACCTCCACTCCTCTACTCATACCTTATGCCACCAGACTTGAATTTTTAAGCTTAGACAACTTAGAACTATGCTGACTTTGCTCCACCTTAAGCGTTGTACATAAAATTATCCATTGCAATGTCCAACCTGTCAATGACTATTTCAACTTCAACCACAACAATACAGAAGCACACAATAGATACAAACTCAAGGTCAACCGTATCAAATTCAATTGCAGAAAATACAACTTCACCAACAGAGTAGTCAATGCCTGGAATACTCTATTTATTTATTTATTTGATTTGTCAATCACTTACAAGATTGTAGGTATAAATATATACATAGTTATGAATACACGAAATGGATTTTTATGAGAAAAATAAAAATAAACAATAGGCCGGGGATGGTAGGCATGAAGTTGCTGAAATTGTATTTCCTGCAATCAAGTTTGGTGCAGTTTATATTGAGTTTGTATCTGTTGTGTGCTCTTGTATTGTTATGGTTGAAGCTGAAGTATTCACTGACATGTAGGACATTGCAATGTATGATTTTATATACCATACTTAGATCGGACCGAAGGCAGCATAGTTCTAGATTTTTCTAGCTCTAGAATTTCAGGTCTGGTGGCATAAGGTATTCTGCAACGAGTAGTGTAGAACTCTTCTTGTGAAATATTTCTGGATTTTCTCAACTGTGTTAATATCAGATATGTAATGTGGGTTCCAGACTGATGAGCTGTATTCAAGTATTGGTCTAGCAAATATTTTGTATGCTCTAGTTAGTAGTGTGAGAAAAAGCTATGTAGGGTAAGGTAAACAACTCTTAATGCCTTTTTGGCTATGTAGTTACAGTGGGCTCTAGCACTTAGATCATTAGAGATGAGTACTCCAAGGTCCTTAACAGAGTTTGGATCATCAACAAGGTCTTGACTATTCAGCTTGTACTTTATTTTCTGTTTTGTTTTGTTTTTTGCCAATATGTAAGACAGAACATTTACCTTACTCTGTGGTTTCCTCCCAAAACTCCAAAAACTTTAACCTTAAACTGTCTACTGTTGACCTCACCTCATTCCGAAGAGGTCTTTAAGGAGCATGCATAAGCGCAACGATGTGCCTATCGTCCTTGTCCTAATGTTCTCTTTTAGTTTTATCCATTTCATATATTAATAATCATGTTTATACATATCTGTTATCTAATACATGCTTGATAAATAAAGTGAAAAAAATAAAAAAACAGTTTATAATAGTTCAAAGTTATACTTTTTTTGGACAAGCAAAAAACTGTTTTTGAAAGGAGATAAAAAAAGAAAATAATAAAAAGTGAACTTCTGGGACATTACTTGAGGAGATTAAAGATCATGTTTAAAAACAAATAAAGAGAAAGTAACAAAGTGAATTTTTGGGATTAAAATATGCATGCTGTGGTTTCTAGTAGCTATTAGTTGGATTATTTTAAACCAAGACTGAATCACAAGGCTTTAAGGATATAAGAGAGGAGATTTTCTTTCTTTCTTTCTTTCTTTCTTTCTTTCTTTCTTTCTTTCTTTCCTTCCTTCCTTCCTTCTTTCTTTCTTTCTTTCTTTCTTTCCTTCTTTCTTTCTTAGAATAGAATAAAACAGAATAAAACATTTTATTTGACCAAGACACACATGGAATTTGTCTCCAGTAGAGTTCAAAACAACAGAGAAAACAATAATAATAGTAATAATAGTAAAAGTGTGCAAACAGTAGAAGGGGAAAATGAGAGCAATAAAGGGATAAATACTACAGCCACACTTTAATCACCATATTTTCTCAACTGCTAGAATTAAATATTCAACAGAATAACAGCACAAAAAATGTCCCTGTATCTAGTTCAATATCCTATAATGCTGTCCTATGGGGAGGATTTGAAACAATTTGTATCCAGGATGTTAGAAGTATGGAGATATCTTCTCAGACCTCCTTCTGACCAGTAACTCATCAACTTTTTTCTGTGATTCCATTATAAATTTGGATTTGCTTACTATTTTGATGGCAGACCGTCAATCTCAATGTATATTAAATTAAAAACAAAAGTTAAAAGAAAGCAATAGTGAAATAGTTCTGAATTTCCAATGAAACAGCGATTGGAAGTCAAACTGGATGGAATTTTCTTCAAATACAATACCTTTATTTTTTAGTTAGAATACAAGGTGATTTCCCTGTTTTTGTCTTCTTTGACAGAATTGAGAAAGTTAGCTTATTTTAAACAGATCTGATTAACCTATTAAATTAAGAGCTGTTGTGATGTGCTGAGATAATGTGATCAACAACTATAGATAAGAATTTGTGTAATCATTCCATATGGACTAGTTACAGGAGACTTTTTCAATAGTCTATGTTTCCAAACATTTCAGATGAGTAGAGAAAAAATCAGAGATTTCAGTCTTATCTGTTATATTTATTTATTCATTAAATTTGTATGCCGCCTGTCTCCCTTATAAAGCAACTTTAGGTGGCTTACAGATTATAAAAAGACAAATACAGAAACATTTGTTAGGAATCGGTCCACCAATTACTTGGGTTGGCAATATATAAACCAACAATGTATGTATGCTTTAATGTATGCTTTAAGACAAAATCACTATATTGATTTATACTGTATTCCAATTGGTTGGTTGTATTGCAGATTTCCATAGAGGGAGCTAGAGATCATGGCTTGCTCTCTCTGACATTCTGTCTCTCTGACATTCTGTTGCTATCTAAGATTCTCTGTTGTATTTATGCTGTGCTCATATTTTGATATTTTTATTTACTGGAAATGACAAAGGCAACCAGTAAGAAGACTTGCTAATTGGATATTCTTTGGACTGTAAAACATATATGACCTGGACCGTTTATTGGACTGTGCTATTTCTTAAAGTAAACTTTAACTCAATTCAGTGTATCTGTGTGTGGCTGAATAATTATTCATAACTATTCTCATAAACATTTCCATGTGTTCTTACTCAAGGGTTATTCTGTACCTATCATACCAACATTTAAACATTAAAACAATCCAAATTAAAATTTTAGAACTAGACCACAAACCAACACTAAGAGGCAGGCAACATGGGGATAAAGTCTTTTTATCCCATCAACCACCTCAAGTGGTGAGTATCCCCCTTAGAGCCCCAAGCCAACCACTAAAAGTAAATTTTAATATCTTTTCAAATGATGCGAAAAGTTCTCACCTCCCATGTTGGAGATAGATCCACAGTGGAAAAGCCTCTTTCTTTACCCTGTCCTCCAGAATTTTTTAGCAGATGGGATCTGTATCAGGTCTTTTTTATTGGTGTGAGTAGGACAGGATTTGAGATAGTCCCATTGGGGTGAGGTGGCTGCTGATTTACAAATTTAATAATACAAATCTCCAGCTCAGAATACTACATACAGTATATCAACCATAGAGTAACCTGTAAAGGATATAATTTGTGAAGAATCTCTATCTTAAAGTAACAAGATGATTGTCAAATCCTGAATTTGGTTTTCCTGCCACATATATACCACAGTAATGGTGTATATACATTAGAAGGATGCAAAGATGCATATTTTTGTCAAGTATCTAGAAAAAATGAACAAATGGGGAAAATTCTGTGTAAAGTAGCTCCACAGTGAGATAGGCAGCAAATACATTTCACAACATAAAATAAAAAAGAGTTTGTTTATGTGGTGGGCACAGATAAGTTACTGCTGAGAATTCACCAGATAAGACTTAGACAAACAGTGTTCAATACATGCAGTGGTGTGCAGAGGTAGGCAAATATAGCACTGTGTGTCCTGCCTTAGAACTAGATTAGTNGATGATTGTCAAATCCTGAATTCAGTTTTCCTGCCACATATATACTACAGTAATGGTATGTATACATTAGAAGGATGCAAAGATGCATATTTTTGTCAAGTATCTAGAAAAAATGAATAAATGGGGAAAATTATGTCTAAAATAGTGAGATAGGCAGCAAATACATTTTACAACAAAAAATAAAAAATAGTTTGTTTATGTGGTGGGCACAGATAAGTTACTGCTGAGAATTTACCAGATAAGACTCAAACAATCAGTGTTCAATACATGCAGTGGTGTGCAGAGATAGGCAGATATAGCACTGTGTGTCCTGCCTTAGAACTAGATTAGTTAGAACATAGAAAAATAGAGTTGGAAGGACCTTGGAAGCTTTTCCAGTCCAACCCCCTACTTGAGCAGATCTTATATCATTTCCAATAAATGGTTGTCCAGTCTCTTTTTGGAAGCTTCAATGATGGATCACCCATAACCTCTGAAGGAAGTTGTTCCATTTTTTGATTGCGCTCACCATTATCATCTCTCTCTAAGTCCTTCTTTTCATACCCAATACCTGTAACTGTTCTTTATATGTTTTATTCTCTGCGGGACTGTTTTAGTCTCAATCTTGTTACTCTTCTCTGCACTCTTTGCATAGTCTCAGAATCCTTTCTTATATTTTGGTAATTACCGGAACAACTAGTTCTAATTTTACTACCACTTTACAAAGAAGAAAAGTTGTAAAGTTCTTAATACGTAGTATATATTGTTTTGTTCTTTATTCTTATCAGCTGATCACTATTATTCATTTCTGGTTTATCAATATAATATTGGGAAGCTTTTGGGAAGAAACATACAAATTAGTAACCCAGCACTGGAAGCCAAAATGGAGAAGATTTCCACAGCCAACATATATTTTCCCTTTATACTCAAGTATGTGGGGACAAATGTTAGCCAAACAGAGCAAAACATCAGCATACTGAAAGTGATAAATTTGGCTTCATTAAATGTATGTGGCAAATTTCTGGCAAAGAAAGCTACAGTGAAGCTCAGGAGTGCCAAGAAACTCATTGTCAGGAGGAGCTCCATTCAAAATCCAGGAAAGAAATACTTAGACTCTTTAGTTTAGAGAAAAGACATCTTTTACTGAAAGTGAAGTGGTAGCAACCAAATAATTCTGAATCTGGGAAATTAGGCACGCAATTCACATATACAAAGTGATGAAAGTGTTCCCACCCCAATAGTTCAAATGACACTTCCAATTAGATGTTGTACATATGATCATGTGGGCATCTTCAGGTGATGATGAGGCCTCTGTCCGTTGACCTTGGCATATTTTGATAACGGGTTGCAGTTGCGCAGAGGAAAGAAAGCTAAGCGAGAATTAGAAACCTAACTCTTTTGTAATGCTTCCCCCCTCCATTTACACAACAGAAGAATGTAACACCTCCATCTCACTTTTGCAGACTTAATCCTACCTCCCCTTCCCCCGTTTCTTATGGCAGCCGAAAGATGCAAAGCGATAGTAGAAAATCTTGAAGGCTGACACTCATAAAGCTGAGGACACCGTAAAATGTGACCATTGAGCCTTAATTACATTCTAGCAGAATTTCTTCAGCTAGAGAATGTATATCAAAATCTGGGAATGGGGGAGTGATTATCAACTACATGGTACAAATAATGAGTTGGACAAAGGAGCATACAAAAACAATGGAAGTAGCCAGAGGTTTTCTCATACACTTCCTCATTTGGGAATCAGGCTTCGTGGCCTTAAAAGCTAGAACAACGATGATGGTTTTGGCCAAGACACAAGATACAGCAAATGTAAAGATGATGCCAAAGGCACTTTGTCGAAAAAGACATGTCAACTTTCTGGGCTGTCCAATGAACAGTAAAGCACAAAGAAATGAGAGCATGAGAGAAATAAGGAGAGCATAAGTGAGATTCCTATTATTGGCTTTGACAATGGGAGTGCCTTGATGTTTAATGAATATCACAAGAATCAATGTTGTAATTAAAAACAGGCAGAGTGCAAAAATGGTCAAACCAAACCCTAAAGGTTCTCTGTAAGAGAGATATGTGATTTTTTTCAGAAGACACCCATCTTTAGCATGGTTTGTAAATTGTCCTTCTAGGCACTGAACACAGTCATCCATGTCTGGAAGAGAAAATATATGTGAATAATGTAATTCATTTCAAACATCATTCTGTAAAAACACAACTATGGAGAGGATTAATTGGATTAAAATTGTAAAGCAGCATATAGAATCTTCTTTAGTCAACTTTAGTACAAACATTATCTAACAATCCAAATCTTACACTTTCCATCAAAAATGGTGAATAAACTTAATATGAATATTGCACCTTCTTCAACAGTAGAGGTTAGGATTATCTAAACTCTGTGTGTCCTTCCATTTTGTGAAGGAGCAACTATTGGCTCCATTAATTGAACAGAGCCAATCTTTACAATGAGGGATACGATGGCTCAGTGGCTGAGATGCTAATCTTGTTGATCAGAAAGGATAGCAGTTCAGCTGTTTGAATCCCTAGCACTGCGTAACAGAGTGAGCTCCCATTACATGTCCCAGCTCCCATTACATGTACCAACCCAGCAATTCAAAAGCATGTAAAAATGCAAGTAGAAAATAGGGACCACCAGCATTCTGTGCACCTTCAGCATTTAATCAGGCCAGCCACATGACCATGGAGACTTCTTCAGACAGCATTGGCTCTTCAGCTTTGTAATGGAGATGGGCACTGCCCCCTAGATCCAGAAATGGCTAGCATGTATGTGCGAGGGGAACCTTTACTTTACCTTAATCTTTACAACTCTTGATTCCCTTGTTTCCAACAGTTACTTCCACCCAGTATGGTCCAGAAAGCTCTATTTGTTTCTGGTTTATTGTTCTGGCAATTGATTGTTGAAAAGGGACATCAGTCCCTTTCATCTCACAGAATATAGGGAGTAGCATCATGTGGGTATGGGGTGGGGCAAATGGTTTGGTTCTGGGTGAAAAAAAATAGTGTTGCAGATTCAGGACTTCAGAAAAGAGATAAATATTCAAAAAATAATGTTTAAGGAGTGTTTTGACCTCCTTTCTCCTTCTGTTCTTGCCCTTTCACTAAACTGAAATAACCTTAAATTCGTACTACAAAATACAAACTCAGCTTTTAAATGTGATGCTAATAGATTACATACATCATTGTAAATGTAAGGGAACTATATCAACCATCAAAACATCGGAAAATTCTAGCTTTGTTTTTTTCTCACCTTTCTGGGTTGAAATCTTTCCTTTTGGACATGGAAGGCAATCATAACAGCAAAAGGGCTTCCCCTCTTTCTTTCTCTTATAAAATCCTTGAAGGCAATTATTATTACAGAGTGAAATAGGTTGTGTCTTTATGTAAAAGAAAGAAATTCAAGTTTTCATATCAATAAATAAAGAAATAAACAATAAGAGTTGCTAACCTAATCTTATGTAGCTTTTCCTCTAGTAATATTACACTAATAACTAGAGCATACAAAACATTTGTAAGACCTATACTCAAACACAGCTCATCAGTCTGGAACCCACATTATATATCTGATATTAACACAGTTGAGAAAGTCCAGAAATATTTCACAAGAAGAGTTCTCCACTCCTCTACTCGTTGCAGAATACCTTATGCCACCAGACTCGAAATTCTAGACCTAGAAAACCTAAAATTATGCCACCTTCATATAAAATCATACATTGCAATGTCCCCCCTGTCAATGAATACTTCAGCTTCAACCATAACAACACAAGAGCAAACAATAGATACAAACTCAAAGTTAATCACACCAAACTTGATTTCAGGAAATACGACTTCAGTGGTCATTGTCTGGAATACTCTACCTGACTCTGTGGTTTCTTATATGTATCCATGTATTCATAACTATATTTATTTATATTTAAATATTATTATCTTGTAAACAATTGACAATAAATACCTATTATCTTGTAAACAACTGACAATAAATAAATAATAAATATGTCTAGAGAGTTGGAAACAAAACTGTTTAAGAATGATTTGAACTCCTTGGCAAAATTGTTATGGTATGCTCTTTAGATATTGTGCTTTTAGAGTTATTGAAATAATAACATTTAATTGAGATAACTATGAAAAAATGTCCCTCTACTTGGTTTTGATATGATGGTTTTGTTCATATTTCTATGCTTACTCTAAAAATAAAGTTTCTATAATCTTTTGTACTTTAACAGTTTTTTCTTAGTGTTCTTAGTTTGTCGGTATAAATAGTTGTCGTGTAATTGACACATCTCCTCTTTAATTATCTTGAAGTATTTATATTTATCTTTTCTTATGGAACTTGGAGTGGATATTTTTAACTAGTTGGCATGCATTTTATTGGGCTGAACTAATTAATCAAAGAAATAAATACACATGCATAGAATAGAATCAATGAAATAATACAATTTAAATTGTAGAAATCATAACTGATCTAATATTAAAAAAATAGGAAATAGGGCTGGTAAATTATGTTTCAAACACAACAATTCCATTATTTCCCAATATTGTTCAAAAGCCTCCATCATTTTCTCTTCATATATATCAAAACTAAATTAAATGTTAACAGATAAATAGCAATACTCCTTTAGTGCAAAACTGCTGTATATTTTTATTTCAGCTTTGTATCATTATTGTTTTAGTCAACTCCCTTGTGCTCTATAATGGATAATTCTTGTGAATTAAACAGTTGCTTAATTTATCTATAAATTGATATTCCTTAAATCTTGATTTGGATAAATCTTATTTAACAACCTGAGAAAAAGTGAAATTCAATAGTTTTGTTCTTCCAAAATTGAAAGTTGAGAGCACCCTATCCCTTTTCATGACTAGAGGTAGTAGGACATTGTCTGATATCACATATGTGAAATTTTGCCTTAGGACCTTGAGAGCACATTTTGCAGTATATGATTTCTTTTCTGTCCATTAAGGCAAAAAGGCAAAATTGTTTGGCAGGTAATTCTTCCTCCTCTGCAGATCTGATATTTAGGACCAACACAATGATTTCTTTTGCCAAACATCAAATCTTTTAACTAACTTTGTTACAACATCTGTGTTAGTCTTGCAAACTAGTCCAGACAGAAGCAAATCTAGATGACCCAAGTCTAAAAGTATATTTCTCTCTTTACTTGCTAAAAAGCAAGGGAGATTCCCTTCTGAGTTTCTTTTTCTTTGCCATATTCATTTGCTTCTGTCGGCTAAACTGCCTCTTATTTGACTATTCCTTTGGCTGTGGTTGTTCACATTGTCTCCCAAGGTCATTCCCACAAACCATTACATCTGAAAATACTTCAAGAAATGCATACATCCTTACATGATTGAACTTATTAGGCCATACAATGTTCTTGTCATTAATGGAGAATATACTCTTTGAAGAAGCATATGGATCAATCTTTCCAACTTTTGCTTTCAAGAAAGACTGATTTGGGAATGTTATCCAGTTGATAATATCAAATCCAGCTATTCTTTCTCCACTTTGGTCAAAGGAAATTTTCTCTCCAGCACTATTGTTGAATGATACTTTCGTAAAAGGTGATGAAGCTAAGATCAAATTGGGGCCAACATTTTAAAATAACACAAAGGGAGTTGATAATATTTTAGTATTATAATTTTGAAAAGGCAACACTGAATTGCTAATTTATCTGTCAGGCAAAAGAAATTAGGAACCAAGGTTTTTCAAATGAGTAGAACTTTATCCCATGCTATCTTTCTACAACTATTTGAACTACTAAGGTCAAGGCAAAATGGTGATAGATAAGAATCAGAGGATTCAAGGGGGACTGGACCTAGATCTCTTAAGGACATGAAGGATTCCAAGTTGATGATGTGCTTGATTCTTGCCTTGGACTCAGCCTAGTCATCTCAACAATATCCTAATATATTAGAGTAATGTTTCTCAACTTCAACAATTTAAATGTGTAGACTCCAACTAACTGGAGAATGCTGTGACTTGAATCCTACACATCTTAAAGTTGATTTTAAAGTTGTGGTTGAAAAATACTCAACTAGAGGTACAGAACTCACAAAAATAACATTTTCTTCCAATTGAAAAAAATACATTGAAAAATTAATTGCAACAGGAGACCCTATACTATTTCAGACAAATGACTGTGTAGTCTCTTTTTAAAAGCCTTAAGTGATGGAAAACCCACAACCTCTGAAGAGAAGCCTGTTCACAAGTTATTCCATTAGTTATTCCACTGAATAATTGTTCTCACTATTAGGACATTTCTACTTCGATCTAGATTACTTATCTCCTTGATTAGGTCTGATCCATTGCTTCTTGTCTTGCTTTCTGTGGTTTTGAAATATAATTTGATCCCTATTGTTCTTGGCAGTCCCTAAAATGTAGGAACACTGGTATCATGCTATATTCTGTATACTCTTACCATATTCTATACTCTTTACTATATTCTATACTTCTTTACCTGCCAAGAGTATTGATTGAGATCAATAAACTCTTTCTCAGGCCTTCACCATTATTTTTGCTTTTGAAATTTCAACACGAATGTAAGTGGTGCAGACATATTTATGGCATAGGACTTGCATTTGTACATTGCTATAGCTGTGAGCAGACATCTTTCATATTCAAAAAGAGAACCAGAAAGAGGACTCCAGTTATTTCCAAAAAACCAGTTGCAAGTTCTCTCAATGGCGTTTTCTGAAGATAGGGCTGAGAAAAACAACATTCAAACACACTTTCCCAAGGAAGCTCTGGGATAATAAAAACCATCTTCTTGTTCTGAGATGGGTTTCTTCTTGAAGAAACTTCGAAATCCCAAATATTTCTTTGAGTGACTGCCAAGATTTATAGTACCGATGAAGAAGTCTAGGGCTCCATCTACCTGGAAAGCAAATGAAGTGAATCCATTGGGCCATCATAAATCCAGAACTTTATCACCTGGCTTTGAAGGGTATATCCAAAATTAATGAACCTGCTATCAGGAATCCTTAAAATTGGCATTGTCTCTTGATTTCTCCATGTATGAGCAAAACATTTTGGAAGTATGTTCTCATAATGATCTTGGAAAGTGCAAAACCTTCTTCTATACACTTTTTGCATTTCCCCAGTAAATCCTTGTTCTGGGAGTCTTTTGTATTTTGAAATCAAAAACAAATGCCCCTCTCATGAGAAAAGGGAAGGAACCATTCTGCACAAATCTTTTCCCCATTGTCATCATCAAGATAAAAGCACCCCAAATCCATCTCCATCTGAAATGCAGAAGTAAGTGAAAGGAATCCCTTTTGTACTGATAAGTGCCTTTGGGGAACATCTGTTGGACAAAGCCAGCTTGGCTTCTGTAATGCAGTCTTGAGCAGATCCATACGTAACCTTTTCAAAATAAAATTAGAATCTTTTTTAAAAATTTTGTCATAATTAATCTTATGTTTCTCCACGATATAAAAAAAGATGTTGAGGACTCTAGAAAAAGAGTGCAGAGAAGAGCAACAAGGGATGATTAAAGGGGCTGTTTTGTTAAAATACATGTGAAGAAATGTTGCAAGGAACTGGACTTATGTTTAATGAAGGGACTAGAAGGTCATGTTGACAGCAAATCTTCCAATATTTAAGGGTACCAGAAAAGAATTATGGGCAAAACCTTTCTCCCAAAGCACCCTGAAAGCAGGACCAAGAGTTTAATGGTTGGAAACTGATTAAGGAGGAAAGAAACAATCTAGAACTAAAGGAAAAATTAATCAGTAGAACAGCTTTATCGTCAGAAGTTTGTGTGGTTTGCTCTATCACTGGGATGTTTTTAAGAAGGAGATTAGGCAACCATTTTGTCTTGAAATGGTACAGGGTTTCCTATTGAGCAGGAGGTAGATTAGTTAGAAAGATCTACAGGTCCTCCAAGGGGACTCTGTTATTTATCTTCTCTTTCTGTTCTGTTTCCATGTCAAACTTGTTCTTCAGTTGGGATAGATAATCCTTATGATAATTTATGACACCTGTATGGAAAAATCTAATCCCAATAATATATATCAATATTTACATTTCCAGATTGGTACTCATTTCTTCATATATATGGATAGATTTTTAGGTTTTGCGGTGGTGGTGGAAGTGGGACATTGATTGCAAAAGAATTGATTTAGAATAATTATTTCAGGAGGGAGTCCAGAAAAAAAAGAAAAGAGAATTTGTTGTAGAGGTGAGAGATAAAAGAGATTATTTTATATAATGACCTTATATAGACAAGATAATAATTAAAAATGGGCAAACATTTGTTCCCAAAAAGAAATACTGAAGTCAGTCTTAGATACCCAAGGAGTCTTGAGATACTTCTTCAAAATTTAAATTATGAACTATTGCATGAGATTATTAAGAATGTTGAGAAAAGGGATTTTAGTTTACACTGGAGTAGAGAGAAAGAGAAGGAGAAGATTGAATGGGAAAATGATTTGGAAAGAAGGTGTTATTTGTTAATATATCTGTATTATCTGTATAAGCTACCAAGATGCTTATTGTTTTCTCCTGAGACATCAGGAGAAAAAACAATAGAAGGTAGCAACAAAGGGAAGAAGCAGTTTTTCCCCCAAATCCTGTATATATGTAAACACTTTAGTGCAAGTTTTTATCAGAGAAAAGAAAAAACATTTGCTAATTCCTTTCTAGCTATATAGAAACTAAAAGTCTTTCTAAACAAACTTATGAAAAGGCCAGGATAAAAATCTTATTATTCTAATATTTTAGACATAACTTCTGCAAAAAAAAATAGTTGATTTAAATGCCAAATTTGTGATAACAAGAAAAAAAAAATTGTTTTTAGTCTCTTAATCAGAGGTATTTACTGATGTGTCAAATATGAAGATGAAACAGTAACAGGAGAGCCGTCAACTCTAAAAAGCCAGATTTTCCCCTCAATTTAAATCATGCCTATAAGGGGGAGCATCAGGGTACAGATTGTTCCTTACCTGGTGGGATCTTGTAGAGACCAAGGATGGTGGGCCATATGGACGCAGACATTTGAATTTAGGTCCCCCAATGACTGCCAAACTGCCATGCTTCTACTATTCACACTTGTAGTTTGGAATGAACCTCTTTTGTTGTGGAGGAGTTCCATTGAGGCAAGACAAGTGCAGCTTGCACTGAAATGGCTGTTATAGATCTGGAAGCCCAGGAGTTGGATGTTTGGCAAAATATGTGTTTTCATTGATTTTTTTACAGCAAATTACCAGTTGCCAGGATATGCTGTTAATGCTGAACCAATATCCTAACAAAAGAGTACATAAGACATAACTGTTATTGCTTCATATTTTGATATTTTGTTCAACAAAGCCATATATGTATTAAATTATATCAGACAAATGATGCTGTATCAGAGATGGCTTATGTAGCTTTTTTTAGATGGGAAATGTTACATTGGAAAGAAAAAAAATATTTTCAAAAAGGTATCACTTTTTTGGAATGTTTTATATGATTTAATTTGGAACTTTCTAAGTCAGAATGACACAATAATTTTGTTATCTGTTTATTGAAATCTGCATCTGCCCTGTTTCAGTAGAGACAACCATTTCATACGTTCATTGTTTAAGATCATTAAATTGATTACTGCTTCATTTCATTCCACAGGGGCTGAACTAGAGAGTTGTGCTGATTTATGAAGCCTAAAACCCCAGTGTTTCTAGTTAATTCACTTTGATTAAAGAAAAGAAAAGAAACATAAGTTAACTTTTTGTTTATAACCCAAGACATAGTTAACCCAAATATAACCCTAACAACTGTTCCCAGAATTGTTAAATCTACAGTTTCAGAATTCTGTTTCATCAATTTTCCCACCAACTAAAAAATACCAGTTTTGCCAGTTTTAAAAGTTGGTCATTTTCACTAATGTGGGGGAAAAAACCTATATAAAGTTATACATTCAATTCAGCAGATGTAATTTTGGAAGCTGAAGCAAATGATTACAAAAAAATCTTGCTGTTGAAAAAAGTGTACCTTAAAAAAACCCCAATTAACATGTATCTTCATAAGGGTCACAGCTGTTGTTTGAAAATATTCTCTGAATAAATATAATCAGAACACATTTGCTGCTTTTGTTGGACAACCAAAACCTTGTGGATAACAAGTCTTTAAGATGTTACAAAACTAACTTGAGCTATCCAGCCTCAGAAACAATAGTGAAGGATACAAACATTAAGAAAGAAATAATGTAAGGCTTCTATTAAGAAAGGAACATGCTATCATTATGCTTCTCTACCAAAACTAGAATGAGGTCACATTACATATGATATGAGTCAGAATAAAAGTTCATCTATAAAGCAACTTGCTCAGACAGTGAATCAAGAGAGATACGCATTGTAATTCAATTATATCCCAGGTTCTTACAGAATATCATCAAAGTATTCTGGAGATGGTATTTTTTCATAGGATAAGGCACGTGAAAGCACATTACTCTGAGAAATTATGTTTGCAATGTTAAATTCTCCAAAATGATAATATTTGTGAAGAATTGGAAGAAGCACTCGAGTGCCACACTTATCAACAGGACATTTGCTAGCCGTATGAGGTTACGAAGCTAATGCCAACATTATTATCACCATCATTTTGTTCATTTTTTTTAAAAAAAAATGATAATAGGTCACACCTTGATCTAACTAACTACTATTGCAGAAATTGTTGGGACAGAAAATTCATTTAACATGATTTGTAGCTTTGCTACTGCTGATAAGACAGAAAGTTCTCAGTTTAATTATGGTTATTTTGAAAATAATTGTTTACACAAAGTTGCCCTTGCTTTGCAATCTTGGGTCCAGACCAAGTTAGTTAACTTTTTTGTGGATGTTTAAATCCATGGATAAGTTATGATCAGTGTCTCCTGTCAAGTTAAATGAAAATTATATACATCTTATATAATTTAAATACTTTCACTCACTCTGGGAAGTTTTATATATCACTTCATTCATTTTATTAGTTATTGTAGCCACAAATATTATCTGGGGACACAATAACATGATAGAAATGATAGAAAATTATTACTCATTTGGTTTTCTTACATAATAAAAATCAGAACAGATTGATAAGATGTTAGTTTTTTAAATAGTATTTGCTATAGAAGGGAAATGGTAATCAAAATTAATCTAGGAATCATCCTATGAAGAGTTGACAAAGGGGCATGTGAAAGTAACGTGATCAAATATTGTACCATTTGTGCTGAACTGAACTATACTCTATATTAACTAATTGATATCTTTCCAGACTGATAATTGCATTTTCCCCCAGGAAACACTCCAAATACATAATGAACATTTCAGAAAACAAAACAAAAATAAAAACAGAAGTCACAGTTATATCCAGAGAGCTTGAGTTGATCTCTCTTAATACAGCTTCATTTTTGCTCCAAAATAATGTTGTTTATGCTTGTTGATAAAAGCATAAACTTGAATCATGACATGTGTAAACACTGTTACAATCTCTCCTTGAAATGATAAATTTAAGACCTGGTCACACCGGCCGACGGATGCAAAACATTTGTAAAAAGGACACAGCGAAAGAGAAAAATGTTCCATCCATTGTTATCCGCTCTCAAAAGGGGCAAAAATTTGCATAACCAGAGCGGACAACACGGA